>JAAMXS010000860.1:0-26455 GCA_019693525.1 Cylindrotheca fusiformis | reverse complement strand
CGGATCTCCGTGAAGCCGGTCAAGGGTTTTTGCATCGGTAACAATCTTTGATGCACCTCGACTGAGGATCAACCGGATTTCCGTGTTGCCAGCCGAGGATTTTCAGCACCGGTAACAATCTTTGGTGACCTTGACCGTGTCAACCGGATCTCCGAGAAGCCAGTCAAGGATTTTTACACCATACATGAAAATGGTGACCTTGATATCGAACAAGGAACCAATGGTTCCATGATCAATACAAGGATTTGAGAAAAACTTCGTCATTGTGTCGACATTTTTTCGCAGGCGAAACTGTCCATGAAACACAAAGCGAAGTAATCTTCAACATGATGCAAAAAGATCGCTTCTTTTGTCAGTTGCAAATAGAGAAAGACACATAAAGATAATGTAATCAAACTCATTTTTTTTGACATTTGCAATGACAGCGAAGAAGGATGATCGACTCTCTTGCCATCATGGTCGTTGAACGAGAAAAGTGAGACACCTCCAATGCATTCGGCTCGAATGCTAGCTCTCCGCCTTCTCCTTCCTCCAGTGCACCGCTGTCCGTCCTCCGCGTCCGACTCCCGTGTATCCAGTCATGCTAGCGCTGAGCGGCTCCTAGGTAGGCTGGACTCGAAGTATTCGGATGCGATGAGGTCTCACTCTACATCCGTTTACGTCTTGCCCAAACAAAATGTAGTTCAAGCCTGCACAGCAGCCAGTCGCAGGCGCGGTTGATCGCTAACAACGGAAAGGAAACCAAGGGTTGCGATTTAAAGGGGCACTCAATACGGGATTCGTATTTTAACGTGGCCTTTTGTTTTGTCCAAATATTTAGGGGATTCGGTATTCTTTAGGGTGCTTAGTTGTCACCCCCGTATTATATTAAGGATTCAGACCATGACAAATGACAACTCCATTCCTTCCAAGTCGTCTCGGAATGATGACCACAAGCACACACAAAATCACGGAGGCTCCGCCCTCCCACAAGGGCAGTCCTTTGAACCCCACCCCCTTTTTGCAATAACGGAAAACCCGGATTTTGCTCAATAACGGTGATTTCGGTTTGGCACCTGTCGCCGTTAAATCGCAACAGCTCCTGTACCGGGTTAATTTCAGGTTGATCTATACTTTGTGGAGAATTCTTTTGGTCACAAGGTCACAAAGGCCTCTTTTGTCTGGCAGTTTTCAATTCTTTTTGGTTGAAGGTTGAAGTTGTCACTGCTAGACTTTCAGTACCAGACTTGGTTAAGCGAAAATAATTGGCTCGAAGTGCGCATGAAAGAACGGAAAGAACTCGCAACTCCGATCGGGGCCTTAATTTCCGGCAGATTCGAATATGTCATAGAGTTCCTTTTGCGAGAAAAGTTGTAGTAAGTTTTCTACACCCATCAAAAAACTGGTAACAACTGGTGAAATCCATCTTCCAGACCCACGAATAGACCAATCACCGGCACTGGAACGGCCGAAACTGCCTATTCTGATCGGGTCTGTGACTCTTCGCTCAACCTCTCATCTTTCTCCATCACTTTCGACCCATCACACAAAAAAAGAAAAAAGTTCTTTTTCCGACCCAACAAAACAATGATGAACCTTGCCGCATCCCGTATTATCGCTACCCGCACCATCCAACGCAATGGCATGAGAATGTTTTCAGGTGCTCAAACATGTGAAGCTTCGGAACGTGTGCGTGACGCACTATTGGAATACCGTGATGCCCAGTAAGTCAATGTCTGATGAAAGGTGACTAGTTGCGCGAAGCCCCTGGAAAGCCAAGTATCTCATGACGGTCTTTTGCTCTTGTTGCAGTTATTCTCGGGAACTTCCAAGCCGCTTCAAGAAGGAAGTACTTCGACCGTACATTGGACCCAATGGTGCGGTTCACATTGAAGAAGTCAACGCCCTGTTGAAGAATATTGGCCACCCACAAGACATATTGTCCGAACAAGAACAAATTGAACTTTTGGAAGCTGCCGGTTCCAAAAATCGGAGCATTTCTGTCAAGAAAATGTTGGAGCTGTTAGATTAGATTGCTTGATGGAGGTGGTGGTGTGTGTTGATATGACGAATGGCCTGAACCGTAGCGGGCTTGGGTCGAAACATTTCCGAGACGTGGACATATTTGTTTCGGAACCGTTTGCATTCAAGAGGAATGTACAGATCCTGCATTGCTGCGATTGGGCGGTGTCGTTATTCGACCCTTCCTTCAAGACTGTAGAATAAATTCCACGGACGTTGTCCTGGATTCGTAGTAATATGCATGTTGCGATTCGCATCCAAATGTAGGGAGGCGCTTCATGACAGCGCAACGACCGTAACCACCGCATTGGAAGATCGCAAGAAAGCCATCTTATTCAAAGACTGCTGAATAGTTGGGAAAGGTTGTTGTTAGTAAACATGATCTGGCAGGGTTCCTAGTAACACCTGCACGGGCAGTGAATGACAGCATTGTTGATGGGGTGAAAAAGGAAAAGCGGGGGTGTTGCTCCTAAATGCCTGGTTTTCGGGGGATTGTGCGCCACAGGTTCTGCGGAGATTCTACGTTCCTTTGTACGGAGCGTTGACCCCAACAATCATCCCCACCCAAACTCAAAAATAATATTTTTTGAAACACCATTTGGAGGCCAACAATGCTCTAGCGTTGTTAGGAGAATGCAGGAGCATAAGAGGCACCATCAGCATCCGCAACCATGATGCACAGTGTTGAGTATGGCAACCATCATGACAATGATAGCAGTGACACGAGTACCGCAGACCTGTTCTCCCCGTCACACGGGCGCCTGACTTCCTTGCATCCCACCACACCTGATCGTTCCGCTCAGAAGGATGAATTATTGCCAAGATTACAAGATACGAGCTGGATCGGAGCCAGAGTTTCACCCATTCCCAGTTATGACGAGGATGAAGAAAATGATTATGTGACGGCACGGTATCGGAAGGCCTTGAATGACTCGTCCTCTGTTGCCTTTATGGGAGCGACAGAATCCACATCGTTGCTCCGAAATTTTGCCAAGAACAAGACGAAGAACATTTGGAGTCTCCATCCTCTGTGGGATCCTCATCAGGATCCATTAGTATTGGAACAGAAGCGCTTGGCCCGAAAGTCCCCTACGTATCGCTTGGGGATGCTAGTGGTTGGTTCGACGGCAACTTTTCTTGCCGTTGTGGCTTTGCATGATGGCTATCTGTGGTACATTTCCTATCGAAGAGGAGTCGCGCTCGCGTATTCACTGGCTTGGCGCTGGCCCTGGTTATCTCCCACCAAAACCACCTTGCTCCGATTTGGTGCCTTTAGTCCGCAACGTCTCGTACAGCAACGAGACTACTGGCGAATAGGAACTTCCTGGTTTGTTACCACATCTGTAGTCGAGTGGTTATTGACGGCCTGGGGATGGTGGTGTGTACAATACATATCCACAGGGATCATTATTTGGCCACTCTACGTGCTGTGTTGTGCGACAGGACAGTTGTGGATGGCAGCCTTTCAATTCAAGGGGATTTCGGGTTGTGCTTGCTGGGGAACGTCGGGGGTGCTGTGTGCGATTGGGGTGGCAAGGCCGGATCGTCGGTTTGTCCTGTTTCTGACCGCCATTGCGTCGATAGTGCTAAGTTTGCTCGAACCGACCAGTTCGGTATATGGAGCTATTGGATCTATATTCTTTGGATGGTCCTTCAACTCGGTTGGATTGACCCTACATGGACCGTCAGCGACAGACCACGACAAGGACGATCACGGGAAAATGTCGGAGTTCAACATCTTTGCGGCTTTAATTGTGGTGGGGCTATGGGTTTTGCCGATTCTGCACGTTCTCTACATGAACGATGATAGCGATTAAAACTATAAAACTAATTTTTTGCTAGTTAGGTGTTGAAGTTGTTGTAAGATTGTTTAAGATAATTTACAAGTGATGATTCGTTCAACGATTCCAAAGTTAACTGAACACCTTCTCCTCCGATGCATCTTGCCTGTGAATCAAACAAAGTATGCAGAGACTACGGATTACAATAGTAGTAGTTTCGCAGGGTAGAGTGTTGCTGCGCAATTAGAGCTCCCAGAATGGTCGTAGAACGATAATGAGAATGCTCACATTGTCGCGACTTCTTCGTACGCGAATTGCTTGATCACTCAAAATTCTTGCAACTTCGGCTGGTTCGCCTCGATGTGCTATCAGTTCTTGTCGAGCCAGTGCAATGGCGTCTTGTGATCGAAAGACGTCGAATAGACCATCGCAGGCAAGAAGAAGAAATTCGTCATTATGGCTAAGAACCTGTCAAAGAAAAACAACGGATGTTAGTAACCAAATCCTTCGCTTGGTTTTTAAAGCAGGAACAAAACGTACCATCGATGCAATCTCTGGTTCGGCACTGACAAGTGGCGCCGTCAAATCCTTCGCTTGATCATTTTCATTGAGTCCACGGGCAATTTCGTCCGCTTCATCTTCCAGCATTGCTTTGATACCCATTTTGAACGATTTGTCACCAAAAGCTCTAGTAATGGCCAATTCACCCATGACACGTTTATGCAGAATGAACCCTCCCGCAGCTCGAACCCTAGCCGCTTCGTCCGGTCGGCTTGGTTTGTGGTCACTCGTTAATTCGACACACTGACCGCCTCCCCGGCACAGTACCACTCTACTATCACCGACATTGGCTGCAAACAAGCGTCTGCCCAAAAGAATAACCGTGGCAGCAGTTGAGCCACTCTGGGGCGACGTTTTCGGTGTAATAAACTCCTTGTCTGTTTTCAAGTAGGAAGTCTTCAAAATTTTCCGCATCAATTCCGAGGCAGCATCTTCTGTTTGTTCTGCTTTGGCTGAGGTCCGGCTGGATTCAATTGCTGCTCGAAGTGACTGTCGTTCAGCGTACATGGCATTTCGAATGTGATGTGGCAATGCATCCACGAGATAATTTGAGCACTCATCTCCACCATGACCATCAAAAACAGCCGCAAAGGTCGTCATCGCCAGTTCTTGCAGTTGATCTTTCGGTTCATTTTTGTAATAGCCATGTGTTGGTTCGTACATGAGGTTTTGAATGACACAAGTTCGATCTTCCATTGTTGGTCTTGCCCCAATGGCTTCTGATATACCATAGTCAAAGCGATTGACAGAGAAACCTGTTCTACCGACAATGAACTCATCCCCAACTGTCAGCGCACCCATTCCCTTGTACCCATAAGGACCAATAAGTCTCATGTAGGACCCATTCTGTGATTAATCAACAGGGCAGAGAGTCGTTAGAAGGAGATATAAACTCCATGAAAGAACATCGCAAACATAGACTTACGGTACTTTCCAGATCCACCAGGATAAAGACGCCGGACCCTTTTCCTCGGCCTTGCTTTCGGTTGGGAAGGTACAAGACAGCCCCATGCCGGCGACTCAATTCTCGGTCCATGATGCAGAGATCAGCTTCATGTGCCCGCCCAAAGACAAAGGGACATCGACTGGCATAAATGTCAATCAGCTTTCCTCGCATGGGCCCTTTCGAGCAATGCACGGTAATTTTTTGCTTTGCTTCATTGACATCTTCTACGTTGAACACCGAGTTCCCTGCTGCAAACGAAGCACCCTTAACTAATACCCAGCGATCCGCATCCAATGATAGGATCTGCGCATCTCTGGAAGGTCCTTCCGGTCCACTCTTTCCAGAGTATACCTTTGCTTTCCCAACTCGGACGGCTGCGTCACCTCGATCTCCCCGGATGTGCCAGCCCGTAGTCATTCCAGCCCGAAGGGCGTAGCTTGCAGCCTGCTCTCCGTCCATGTCCGCGATTCTGGATAGTATTCCGGCCGCAGGGCCAGTCATTGAATCGTCCATTCTCCTACATATGTCGTCTGGTGCATGCGAAGAGGGTCCACCGTTCCCAATGGTTGTCTGGCGGCCGTACAGAGTCCAAAACGCAGTGGCTGGTTCAGGCTTTCCTTCGTCTTCGTCCTCCGAGGTGGTAAATTTCAAGCATATTCGGTAAAGAGATCGAGTGTAGATTTCTCTCGGGGACGCAAATTGGCGGCCTCCTCTGCTCCAGGAGTCGTTGTCCGTGCGGCCGCCATCGGGCTTTCCATTGCTGCTTGTCGTGGAAGGATTTGTTCCAGTGACAAAACTCATCAAGCTTGTGGATGCTCCGCTACCGTTGGCGTATTCTGGGACGGTAGCCATAAATCTATACCTCGCAGCAATCTATCTTCTATTCCAGTCAAGGCACTTGCTGGAACGATGTGATGTGATGAATATAGCTAAGGAGGACTGGGTGAGAAATGACCGATATTTTCTCAGCTGCAACAGCCAACCCAAAATGTGGATTACCAAAAATCACCAAAGGCGGTGCTGCGGCAGTATCTTCCAAGTACTTACTCTACGTATGGAAGGGGTTCCAGACAAAAAAGAACAGCTGCGCAATGACACACACGAGATGGACCAATTTTCAAACGATTGAGACGACAATGGCAATCCAAGACAAACTACTTGTTGTAAGACGCAGACCTAAAAGTAAGCTTTGATGTGTGAGTGATGATTTCGTTTCCACCCCACCACAAACAAAACAAAAAGGCCCTCTTGTGGGTTCGATCCATCGTCACGACAGCGACAACGACGACGGTTACTCCAAGGTAGAGGTGGATCATGGACACGTTAATTTCTACGACATTTTTCTACGGACGGCCCGCCGGCGATGCCGACCGGCGTGTGATCTATGTCTGTGAGCACGGAACGAACAAAAAAAATAGATCAGGACTAGACGAACATCGGCGACACCTGCGAACACGAACCAGCTTCCCCATCGCATCAAAGGAACGCCGGAAGGACGGCCGATGGATGAGAAATGTAGATTGGAAAACGAATCGACAATCCATCAGCAGCCCTTGTTGTCTACTCTTTGTTTGTATAGAGAGGGAGCGACAAAACAGGAACAACGTTGTGTATGGAAAATATTCAAGAGCAATCTGCGAAAAGTAGGTGTCATGTTATTTTTAAAATACTAGGTTTAGTGTTTCAGGAAATGGACAGTTCTTCTAGTGCTCCCGAGATTAAAGGAGGAAGCAAGACCATTCAAGCTGGGAAAATAGGAGAGTATCACACCATGGTACAAGTTATGCTGTTAAATATGAAAAGTATCTTGTCAAGTCGTTTGTTCACTTCTACTAGTATATTGGATTGTGGGGTCATTTACGAATCAAACTGTATTATTACTAGCTCTTACTCGATGATATGGTTTGATTTTGGCTAGTAGATTATGGAAATTAAGATGACGATGATGCTGACAATAGTTCATCAATGGATATCGAGCACTTGGTCCAGGCCGATCCAGCACCGATGCCACCTCCAAATCCGGCCAGTACTTTTCGAGCGGAAGAAGGACCTCCCCGAGACAAAACAATGCCTGCCATTCCGCCCATCAACAAGCCAACACCGCCTTGAATCAGCACGTTTCGAAAGCCTTCTTGCATCTTGGCCGAGACGGCGTCCGTAGAGGATGGTGGGCTTGCGGCTGTGGATTCGCTTTCCATCTGGTGTTTTTGAAAAAGAACGAAAGAGCAGAGAGAAATAAGATAATGCTTGTCTGATAGAATGTTACAAAAAAGAACCAGGCGAGTTGGATTAGGATTGCACTCCTTACCTTGATAGTGTTTTGTGTTCGCAATTGCAACAATGAAAGCGGTGTGTCATCGGGAGTGTATCATACCGTTTTGGGGGAGGATTCTCAATCTTGACCTTGACCCATTCGACTTTTCACGGTTTCGTTTCGGGAATAAATAGAACAGGACTGAATCACAGTACAGTCTCCACGTGGCGCCAACGCAGCTTCACCTGCTGGTTCTTTTTCGCGCTTCGATGGAAAGATGAACAACAACCAAAAACGAAGTCAGCATTCGTCACTTTTTCATGTTCGTGGCAGAAAGTTAATCCAGCTGTGCACAATCAATCCTCCACAAATAACAACAACTTGACACAAGACGAAACAAGATGATCATCACCAAACGTGCATTGATTCCAATTCTACTGTCATTGAGCACTCCCCATGCCTTCACTCCCAGCATGAATCGGGCGGTCACCATGTCAAGTAGTCGCCTTTATGAGTCCGTCGCTTCCGAAGTGGCGACCATGAGGGCAGGAGAAATCAAAAAGGAATTAGAGAGCTATGGGATATCGACTGCCAGTTTCTTAGAGAAATCCGAACTGGTGGATGCACTGGAAAAGGCTCGGGCCGAAGGATTGAAACCAAAAACCAATCAAAAGAAAAAGAAAAAACGACGGGAAGAAACGGTGGACGAACCAGCATCCTCTACCGTTACCGACGAGCGACCAAGAGCCGAACGACTAAAGGAAGAACTAGAATTGTGCAAGCAAATGAAAGCGGGGGAACTGAAAAAGGAGCTAGAAGAACGTGGTATTTCCACTCGTTCCTTTTTTGAAAAATCAGAATTCGCAAAAGCACTCGCCGAAGCCAGAGTGGACGGTGTCGAAAAGAAGAAGAATGAAGAAGGATATGCGGAGTATGCAGATGTGGAAGTTCTGACGGATGACAGCTCTGGACCACGATCCAAGCAAGCAGCAAGCTCACAGCAACGACCTCAAAGCCCATTCGGTGGAGCTGGAATGGGAGGCATGGGTGGAATGGGAGGCATTGCTGATATTCTGAAGAACATGGGTGGTGGTGCTGCCGGTGCGGGTGGCGCAGCGAATCCATTTGCCGGAATGGGAGGTATGGGTGGAATGGGAGGCATGGGCGATATGATGGGCAAAGCCCAAGAAATGATGAAAAACCCCAAGGTGATGGAAATAATGGCAAAGGCGCAGAAAAACCCAAAAGTTATGAAAGCGATGCAAGAATGTATGTCGAATCCAGCTGCCTTTGCAAAGTATCAAAACGACCCAGAAGTTGGCGAATTGATGAGAGAGCTGCAAAAGTACATGTAATTTCGTAATTCCCATATACGACGCTATGTTCTTTTGTTGAAACTATTCAAGCTGCGCAATGGTGACGCCATCGCAATGATTACTGTTTAAAATATCGTTTCTACATCCTTGCTAATAGCTTAGTCAAACTATTTGCGGCTGAGTTTAGTAGGAAGCGAGGTATACCTGATGCCCATTGCAGTTTGCAACTCCAGGCAATGTCGAAACAGATCATCCTTGCTCTCTTGGATGGAGATATAATTCTGCCAGAGTTCTCTATGTTGCAAAACTATGACGTATTCAACATATCCCAAATCCTGGTCCATCCGTGTGCGGCGAAAACTTCGTAGGTTGGACCATTCCCTCGGTCGTGCTCTGACATAGTCAGTCACTCGATCACGAAACAATGTAAATTGATCCTTTGATGTACCTACACCAAACTTCAAGTGACTGTGAATGAGAGGCTTGTCCGATCGCTTCAAGTTGGTTATTCCTGCATGGGCCAGCTGCCAATTTGGAATTGCTGTCCCTTTGCGAGTCGATCCGCATCTCAAAGTTGTGGAAAACAGATCAACCTTTTCAACAACCCAGCCCGATGGACCTGAATTGTCTAGAGCAAGTGTTGACGAAGTCACCTTTATTCGATCTCCAACATCATAAGGCATTTGTACCAGAACAAAGAAAGCTCCCTATAGGCGTATACATATAGAGTTTAGCTTTCGTGTTCCGGTTCTTCACATTGGATTCATTGATTGAACTTCTCACCTCGAAGAATTTTGAGCTCGCGGTTCCAATCGAAAGAATGATTGAAAAAAGGATGGTCCCCATGGAGAGCAGTTGCGAGGATATGTCAACACCGCAAACAGATGCGATGGCAAAGAAAGAAAGTACAGAAAGTGCTTTGTCCACTATCGATTCGTCTGAAGAGGGATGTTAGAAGTTTGCAACTGAAATATAGGTAGTGAAGGATGCAAATGATGGCTTACAAGCTTGGTGAATCTGCAACGTGGTATTGATCGAGGCTCCAAGAAAGCGGAGTGACTTGTACACACTAAATATCCGAAACCGTGTAAGAACGCTTCTTGCTTGCATCTTTTTCACCAAGGATCGTCCTCTTACCTGTCAATGGATTTGATAAAGTCAAGTTTCGTCAAACTTCCTGAGCGACTTGGACGGAAAAGTTGAATAAGCTCCTTAACCTTGGCTTGATCAACATTCTTGTCTTTCCCATGGGCTAAGTGACAAAGGACGTTGAATTTCAACAAACCATCATCGCCAGTTTTCTTTGCAAGCTCTTCGAACAGCTTTTGTGCCTTATCAATGCACAAGTTACGAGTGGGCGCAATGCCAAATGCATTTGCCAGCGAAGAATCCTCGGTGATGAAGACTAGAGCACGTCGAAAATATAGAATAGTTTCGATCGAAATATCCTTCTGACCAAGTTGCGAAACACAATACAGCTGAGGCAAAATATTAATACAAAAGCAAGCACAGGCTTTCTAGACGTACCGCTTCATCAGATTCACAACCATCATCTTCCCATTTCTCAAGCAAGGCAGTTATTTCTCGCTCAGCCTTTCGTCAAAGGAGCATTAGAAGCATCAATACCAAGATACACCTTAACCGACAAGAGAGGACGTACCGATCTAGAAAAAAGCTGATCGTCGATACTAGCAGTCTGGACCTCTTCAAAAGCTTCTGGTTCGCTATACTCAAAGCTATCAGTGTTGAAAAGACTTGACTCGCTGAGACGCCTTTGTTTGATGCTACTGATATCTTGAGAGCTCACAGAACCTTCAATCCCAGTTGACTTCCCTTGCAAAGCCTTTGCGAAGGAGATTAGTTCACTTATCAAGAGCATCTTTCTCAGCAAGGCTTCCATCTGTGCCCGATACCTCACTGTGGCAATGAACGGTTAGACCAGGAGAACAACCAGAATTCTCTCTCCTTTGAATTCGCTGCAGGTACGTACCTACAACTTTCTTTCCCAGCATCTTTCCGATTATTAACCGTTTCCATCCCGCAGCTACGCTCAGAGCTATGACGCACAGAAAGATCCTGGTATAGTATGAGGAATCCGCCATATGCCAGCTTGAATTGCCTTCATTCAGTGTTGCACTTAGACAGGATAGCCGAGCAAATCTACCGGTTGCCCAGAGTATCATATAATCCATGATTGTCAAAGTTGACAACTGGAACGGCCAGCCCTTGGACAGGGCAAGATGAAGCAATGCTTTCGACTTTACCAATGTTGGGATTGATTTCCTTCGAAACAACAGAAAATCAATTAGGATCATCTCAAGCAACCTCCCAAGTTCCCAAAATATTGGTTGCATTGCTCCAAAGAGCACAAGACGCCACGGAACAAACATGTACTTGGATTGTTTCTCCTGATTATTCATGCAGAACAAGAGTGCTGCGAATGCAATTGATGGTAGCACTGACAGTCGTTTGATTCTGTGCCAGCAATGTTGGAAGTTCGATTCACGAGACCTTACGAACTCAAAGAAATCTTCATTCAGACCACCCCTAGAAGGCGTTCTTAGTGGCAATGTACTGCTGCTCAGGTTGTTTTCATGAGAACCCCCCGATAGTTTCTCGACCAAGTCTTTCAAACTATCCTTCGTTGAAAGCATTCTGGTTGACAATTCTTGTTTTGACTGTTCCGTCCTTGTCGAAGATTGGTCGTCTACACAAGCACTTGAAGAATGAGCATCCTTTCTATCCGAATCACACTTTTGAAGAGGATTGCAGTCTTCCACAATAGCCGGAAATATGCATTTGGAAAGGTCGGAGGTCATCCTGTTTGTGGATTCAATCTTCTTGATTATATCGGCTTCATCCTCGGCATCGCGAGGGATCGCTTCCATTACATCTGCCAGATTGAATGTCGTTGGCTGTATACTCTTTTGGGAAGGCATAGAAGAAGGAGGAGTCGTAGCTTTTTTCTTCTTCCTCTTGTATCGGACTGGTATTGATTTCGAATGCTCCATCTCATGGATAGCACCATCATAGCTCTTACTTCGCATTCTTGGAGCCCGATCGACTTGCTTAATGGATTGATTCATGCTCATTGTAGCTGAAGTTGTTTGTGTTGATCGTGATGGACTTGTCTTTTCTTCTTTGGAAGTCTGGCTCAGTTCTGTCTTTCGTGGGTCGGGTGACGTAAAGATGGAAACGGGAAGGTTGGTCCCCTCCGAGAGTATCGGTTGAAGCAGACTGACTGGCGTACTGGCAGTTGTCAAATTTCCCGGAGATGATCGTTCGTTTTCATCATAAGAAAACGTTCGTCGCTTTAGCCTGTGGCGAGAATGGCTGTTTGATTCCCAGGAAGAATCCGTGAGAGCCGACAGGAGACTGTAGTCGCCGTGACTGTTTCCCCGATGATGCCGTGTGTCTTTGCGATTATTATTGTTATTCTGTGTTGTTGGGGCTACCTGCTGTGGTATTCTTGGAGGTCGTTTCCGAACAGCAGGACCAGCGGAATCGTTTCTGCGTTTGTAAGACGAGGCTACAGAGTGCTGCTGTAAGTCCACGTCATTGGGAAAGGACGATGTCGTTGTTTTCGCCTTTAAGCGTATAGACGGTGGAGTGGTTTCATCGCTGGGTGTAAACGGAGACAGCTCTACATTGATCGCAAGTTCCTGAGAGGGATGTCGAGAGGAAGCCAGTAATTCTTCCCCCACCAGACTATGACTGCTCCTTATTCTAGGCGGCGTTCTCATCCCATCTTGAGACATGCTATTTTTTGGCGTCAGTATAGCATCCTGATTGTCATTTTCATCCTCTATAGCTTCCGACATGGTTTTAAAATTCTTCGAATGGAGTTCACTTTCTGTGGAACTCCTTCGGTGAACTTTTCCCGAATTCTCTGTGTGTCTCAGCAACAACTTGAGTGTCCGTTCAGCACGAACAAAAAGTTTCAGAAAAGTGTTTTGGGATGAGCTCTTGACATGTGATTACGACTTGTTAGGCAACATCAAACGAACTGATTTAGGCCTTCTCCCGTTTTCACGGCCAGTTGGACTCTCCAGTGCACAAATAAATGTGTATCGCGTGATCAAAGATCCGAACCCTGCAAGTCTTTAGATATCTTCTTTGGTGATGGCAACATCATTATGAAAGGGAACGATAACTGGTTCCACAACCCAACGACAGAAACGCGATCACACACACTATCATCCAATGAACATGGCCTGGGACAGGACCTAATACGCTTTCGCAAGAAACAATTTAAGATGGATGAATATTGTCACCAGGTGCCAGCTGATTGGCATGTTTGGATTTCCTAGAAAGCTTGCCCTTAGCGGTGAATATTGGTCATCGGATACTTTGAAAAAGAAATGTCGCTGTTCAAACAAGCATACATAGAGTTTACTATATAAACACAATTTCTAAACCCAAAGCAGAAACCCTAGGAACTACACTTGGGCAAATGTAATTGTTTTAGGGATGGCTGGCATGTTTGGATTTCCTGGACGCTTGCCCATAGGCCGCGGATTAGGGTGTGTACTTTGGGAATCGGATACAATAGAACAACGAAAGAACATTTTCAAAGCATCACATATATAGATTGTTTACTACACAATTTCTCCTAAAACCAAGCTTCCGTCTCGTAGATCGATCGATCGATCAATCGAATACACATCTTCTTAATCCAGCTTGTAGTGCAGATATTTGCGATCTGCAATTTTTCTAGGACGGAACCAATGTTTCAAAGCAAAGAAGATCCCGCACGCTAGAAAAATGAACCCCAAACCCTTAAAGGTTTCTCCCAAAATGTCATGCTTGCCACCAAACATGTTGGTCGTCGTCAAGATGAGTGCCTTGTGTCCTGAAAAACTCTCCACGACATAATTCAAATTCACTCGAAATGTTATTGTCTCTCCCTTTGGGATCTTCTTGTCGATCCATCCGTAGAGTTTCCGGAATCTCGGTCGGGTGGCAAGTCTCATCCAAACTACAAAATGCTCATTCGTGACGTGTTCCAATGGACTAATCAAATTTGGATAGGTCTGGTACAAGTATTGTGTAGTTTCCGCCTCTGGATAATCGTAGGCATAACATACATTCCCTTTCTTGTGTGGCTCTTTGCAAGAAAATCCAAAATCTTGGCAGCATGTCGCACGGGTTGCTTCGGTACAGTTCGGACACGCTTGCATCTGAAAGCCTTCCGGTAGTTTGTACCGGTATTCCAGATCCGACTTCCAGGCAATTCCATGTTCATTCATTATGAGAGGATCCCCATCTTCATCTGCACCTCCTATAAGATCAAACTTGTCATTGAAGAACGTGTTGGCCACCAGTCCGCATGGGTTCAATGTCATGTTTCCAAGTTTCTCAAGAGGTTCGCATTGTTTGACATAGTTGGGGTCTCTACCGGAAACATACCCATACAATTGAAAGTCGTCCTTGGATCGACTGTAAAAACGGTGATTCTGATGAAAATTGTCCAGTTCGTAATAGACCATAATGGGAGGTTCCATGTCCTCCGGGGCCACAAACTCCAACGTGCAGTTCAGGTTGGCATTGTATTCTTCACCTATTCTGCAATTGTCAGCTTGATTGGGATCAATCTTTGTCTTATCTTTGGCATCGTATATTGAAGTGATTTCAACAGTAGCATCGGACAATGACTCTAGCTTATAACCTGTAGAAAACAAACAAACGCAATCATCGTGAGTGTGGGACCGTTGGAGGGTGGTGGAACGAAAAACAAAAACAAAAGTTACGTACCAGTAGGAATCAGAATCACCCCTAGAATCAAATATCCATAAATCATCCATTCTGGGTCTAAAATAGGGTGCCATGCCTTGATCCGTTGTTGTTGAATGGCAACGTCTGGTGGTCGGCTGGTTTGATCGACCGAGTTGAGAATCGAAGCCTCATCTTCTTCCACGGCACTCATTCCTCTTCTGTTGCTACTACTACTAACACTAACACTTGCGTTGCGAGAAAGCACAAGAAAACAGAATATTGAATGAAGCTTGCTTCCTGGGAAGGAAACCAGAAACCAAGACAAGAACTTAGTCCTGTTTTCGAAAATAGGAGCGCTCAGTGCCCTTCCAAGTCGTTCCGAATGTGTTGTGTTTTGAAAATGACACTCGAAACACAGATGGGAGGAGACGGCCAGACGGAGTACTAAGATTACGTCAGAATGCTTCCACGAAACAGTTGCAGAGTTTTGACAAACAAGATTCTCTCTATGTTGTCCCTGACCCGCCAACACACTCAACCATGGACGACATCCTCTCTCATGTCAAATAGCAAAATATTATTGCCTTACCCAGACAAAATGAGAATAGCACAAACTTCCATGGCGGCTATTTTGCTGCTTTTCGCTCCCTCCATAGCGGCATTTATGGTTCCGCGGGGAGCACCAGTGAACCTTCAATCCACAGTTCCTTCTTTGGATGCGAATCCAGATATGCAACCATCGACTCTATGGAGACGACCGTCATCGTCCTCAACCTCCTCTTCCCAACTGGCCATGTCCAAAACGTACGAAAAACTCATGGAAAAGTTACCCTCCAAATCGGTAGTGGATGCAGTGATTGATGCGAAAGGAGACAAGGTGGTAGCTTCGGATGTGGCCACTCGTGCGGGCGTCAGTCTTTCTACTGCACGAAAGGATTTGACCGCATTGGCATCACTCTCCAAGGGTGACATTTCAGTATCCACCGATGGAGAACTTATCTATGACTTTCCCTCGGACCTTCAAAGTGTTTTGGCGGGCAACTCGGCCAAATACAAGGCGTTGCAGACCTTTGAAAAAGTATGGCCATCCATCTTTTGGGGGATCCGTGTCAGCTTTGGAGTGGCCCTCGTGGCGTCGGTAGTATTGATTTTCAGTACACTTCTATTCATCAATGCAAGTACCAGTGAAGACAATGATAATCGACGTCGTGATGATCGTGGCGGAGGTTTTGGTGGGGGTGGCTTGGGCATGTGGTGGGGACCCTCTCCCTTTGATATCTTTTATTATCGTCCCTACGGTTATTACGGCTACTATGGAGAAGGACGGAATCGAAAGGATCCGGAAAAGATGGGATTTTTGGAATCAGTCTTTTCTTACATTTTCGGTGATGGGAATCCGAATCAAGGACTGGAAGAACGAAGACTCAGTCTGGCAGCACAAATGATTCGGGAGAACAACGGAGCGGTCACCGCGGAGCAACTGGCTCCGTACTGCGATGCTCCAGATCCTTCTACCATTTCTGGTACCTTTGTCGATGAATCGTTTGTCTTACCAGTTGTCACCCAACTGGACGGCGAACCTAGAGTTACCGATGAGGGAGACATTGTGTATGTATTTCCAGAACTTCAAGTTTCGGCATCGACTTCTTCGAGAGTTGTTCCCAAAGTTTCCGAATCGGCCATGATACTCAAACGTGCAGGGTTGCCGCCGAATGCCTCTACCAAAGAAATCAAGAACTTGCTCTACGTCAACCGTATCAGCACTCAAGGTGCTTTGGAAAAGCAGGAGCTGATTCGAGTTTTGGAACAAGCCCTACCACCCATGACGTTCGAAGAAGAAGAGGAAGTTTTCGAGGCGGATCCGAGTCTCCTTCGAGAGCGAGAGTACAAGTTTAGTCTTGCCCCGGATATGAACAAATTCTTGGCAGGCGGTTTGGGGGTTGTCAACTTGGGAGGTGCACTTTATTTGGGCCAAGTATTGAACGATTCTGCACTCTATGGTGTCCGTCTTCCTTCCTTTCTTGGATTTACACAATCAATCTACCCTCTCTTGTTGGCCTATGCTATATCATTCAATGTCATCCCATTGGTCCGAAACTTTTGGATCAAGGCGGAAAATGCTAGAATTCAAGCTCGGAATCAAGCAAGGCGAAAGTGGAGTGAACGGCTGAAGAACAGATCAGGATCCGTCGGTCGAAAGCTCAAAGCTGCGGCCAACTTTGCGACGAGGCGAAAGCAATTGAAGAGTGATGATGTAGTATACGACACGAAAACGTCCGCAAGCGAATTGGGCGTGAAGAAGGAACGAATGGACTTGGATGAATTCGACAAACTATTGAATGATGATTCTTCGTTTCAATGAGGATCTTTTATGCGCCCGAGACACTATGTATCTTTTTTATATGACGACACTCAATAGTAGTACATTTTAGCTATCTAACAGCAGAAAGGTTATGCTTCACAAAGACAGTATTTTCAACGAGTGGTTCTATGGATTGCCTTGTCGTTTTTGACAATAGAACGTCTGATACAAGAGTACTGCTGTTTTGACCAATCAGCAAAGGCAGCTAGCTGCTTTAGATAGTCAGTGGCAGTACAAGCATGGCGACCTTGCTTACTCCAGTATGATGACTGCTGCAATTCAAGAGATTTTTCTGGTTGGCTTTCATGAATTGCATTTTGCTTTGAATCCATCCCTTCGTTTGTCCCTCCAGTTCTAATGAGCCGTAATAACTGATGAGGAGGAGTCAGCTTGGGTGTGTACGTCGTCGGAACAAGCAGCTTGTACGCACCGTATGTTGACAAGAACACATGAATGAGAAACGGAAAAGTTGCGACCGTCGTTGAAAAAATTAACGATAAAGGAAGGCCGGCTCTTTTACTTATGGAAAAGGTATATCCCGCAGGTCCTCTCCTAAACCAAACGGTCACACAAATTTCAAATCCAGTGACAAGAACCACCAAACCCCACTATTTTGCCATCCTGAAAGCGCTGAAGTCAACCTCTCTACTCGACAAACATTAAGCCATGGCGTGTTGCAAATCTATGCTTATCAGGCGGCTACTGCTGTAAGTTTACATATGAACGGGTTGAAGGAGGAGTAGTCTTGCCAATCTTACAGGTTTCGCTATTTCCAACGCTCAGGTGGTATATTCTTCTTGGGTCCTTCGTCATCTTACCTTTATCATGGGAAGTTTTCAACGGTTGTAAGATGATCGAGATTGATTCTCAATCGTACGGTCTCTTCAAACGAGCCGTTTTCGACTCCGAGGGCTTCATTGGTTGTGTCGACTATTCGTCCCATCCCTCATTCGAAGATGACCTTCTGTTCAAGATCGCTCGAACGGCAGGGCTCTGCATGGTCATGTTTGCTACGCTTGCCTCTGTGATCTGTCTTTTCATTCAATGCTTTTGCAAGGCTGGAAAGTCTAAGCTTTGGATTGTAATGCGTTTGACATTCTTCTTGGCTTTCGCCTCTCAAGGAACCACTGCCATTATCTACTTCGCGGACATCTGCGAAAACGCTGATCAATGCGCGATTGGACCTAACGGATACCATGCAGCTGTGAATGCGTTTTTCCTATGTGTTATGGTCATTGCCACTTTGTCATCGTCGCCTCCACGGAACCCGGTTTTTAGGCTCTGGTATGACCTTCCTGACTATGATACAGATCAGGCTGACTCCTATGATGAAGATGACGTCGAAACGGGAAATCCTGGAGATGCCGAAGACAGCGTATCTCTGTTTGGTGAAAGCATCAGAAGTGCACGACGAAATTTGAAAAAGAGTACTAATAGTGTTGCCTCACCCACAAAGTCCCGAAGAAAAATGGGTGCGATAGCAGAGGCCAAAAACAAAACTGAGCCGGATGGCCGGTCATATGTAGGGACAGCCAAGAGTCCAGCAACGAATGGTGTGTCACTATCCGAAACTAGTTTTCAACGTCACGTACAAGAGATGATTGATCACGGAGTTGCTCTTGGTCCAGGAGGAATCAGAGAAGATGAAAGGCGACACGGAGATCAGTTTATTATCGTTGACAAGTACCCTGGATCGCTGTTGAATGATGCCCCAGTGGAAACGGATGGTACTGATGTGGTCAAAATCCGCTCGGAATACTGCCCAGTAGGGAGAAAAACAATCAGGGAGGAATGCCATCCGGACGGATCCCGTACTGTTACCACTACCATCACAATTGTTAAGGATGACAGTGTTATTGCCGGTATTGATCCGTGAAGAAAACTTTGTGAAAGTGGTAATGGAGAACAAAACAACTATGTTGAGGCAAGCCCTAGCTTGTTTGGGGTTTTTCAATGCTGATATTCTAGCCCCCAGTTATAGTAGCATTTTATTGTATCATAGAGCATCAGCCAAAATGGTGCAAGTTGTCAATGGCTTACCCATCCATTTGGTACTAGCATGAGCTATTCTCTTTTTCTCCTTGTAGCTTTCTACGTTGGTTGTGTACTGTGGATCAATTGCGTGAAGTGTAACAAAAAAGATCGCGCGAAGCGTATGAAAAGGTTGGGATGATGACGTATGATAGTGTGTTTTGGTCCTAGTAGCCTCTTTCATGAAAACCAACACAACCTACAAGTTGTAAAATGCAATTCAGGACTCTACTTGGCCTTTCCAATCGGTGCAGTATACAAGTCTTAACCTTGATGATGTTCCTACTGAAAACGCATTCGTTCCAGACTGCAACGTCGAGGGCGTTGCTGGCTTCTCGCAACAGTTCACGACACTTGGCAACTGGGTCAAAAATGGCCATTGCGGACACCCCTCTTGGTACCGAAGAAGGGAATTTTCTTCTAGATGGACTTGATGTGTATTCGGTACCAGCAAAAGGGGACAAGCATCCCTTAACGGTTTATGGAATAGACAGCTCGGAGCCAAAGGCAGACGACAACGTTCTTTTGATGCTACATGGTCGGACTTGGTCGTCTGTACCAGTGTATCACTTGATGGGTGGACCGAAACACAAAAAGCAGGGCTACGAATCTAGAAGCCTGATGGAGTTATTCACTAGTTATGGTATCAAAACATACTCAATGGACTTTCGCGGGTTTGGTGGTACTCCTCGTGATTCCAGGGGCTTTGTTGAGCCCAACCGTTGCATGGAAGATGTGGAATCTGTTTTGGCATGGCTCATTGCAAGACATGACACATCTCCCGAAAGGGCCAGACTAAGCCTATTGGGATGGTCACAAGGAGGGCTTGTTGCTCAGTTGGCCGCCCAAAGATCCCAGCCCCTATTCTCCAAGCTAATTCTGTATGGATCGATCTACGACCGCATGATTCGGTACCCGCGCGATCCTCTCTTCACATCGGCGAAAGAGGAAGTTGATGTAGAAAATACATGGGACGGAGCTGTTGAGGACTTTACAATAGAAGGGTCTATTCCACCTGAAACAGCAAGTAAGTTTGCAGAAGCTGCACTGCTATCCGATCCAATAAAGGTCAGATGGAACCACTTGTATCAATTCAACAATTGCGATCCCGGCCAAATCCATGTCCCAACATTGGTAGTAAGTAACTACTACGACTTAGACCCCGTACGTATCTTTTCGTGATCTCACAAAATTTGTTTTCTCCCGTTTTCCGTTCCAAAGATTGGTGGAGATCAGGATCCCTATGCGCCTGTTCACGTGCAACAAGAACTCTTCTCGAATTTGGGACGAGGATCAGATCGCACCTGGAGTATTTTGGCTGACGCTGACCACGCCGTGCATCTTCTCGATGGCAGGGAGCGTTTTGCGAAAATAATCCATAGTTTCCTTGACAACGAGAAAAGACAGGAGAAGATCTGGGATTATTAGAATGTTTAACCGTAGCGTCATTTTCATTCTTTGTTGTCGTAGCTGAGACTGGAGCTCTCTTTTCTATACGCTATTAACTCTATGGCAATCTTATCTTCCCAAGCATGTTCAAATGTTGTGGGACAGATACGAGAGTATTTGCTGTTACCGCACCAGAGGCTGCTGTTGCGGGAACACTGAAAAAGAAACGAGCAGGAGTGAGGAAAGGCATTTAGTCGCTACATTGTAACGTCTTTGTTCCTGGTCTTACCCGATTCCAGGGAAAGTGAAATCGCCGCAAAGTAGCAATCCATCTAAAGGAGTTTTGTGTCCTGGAAGAGTGCTCTTCCCTGCCTCTACTCGGGGTCTGAGAGATGGTCAGGAACATTGAATTTTCGGTACTTTGAAGAGGAACAAAACAGTTCTTACCCATAGGCACCACGTGTCCGACGCAAGAATCTTTCATGTGTTAGCGGCGTTCCAATTTGAACTGTACCTGGAACAGCCCTTTTTCTGGCATCTGGCACATACTCCTCGATGGCACTCCACAAGAAATCAGCTGCTTCGTCCTTTTTCTTCTTGTACTCCTTGGAATTTCTGTCCATTCCTTCCCACCATTCGTATGGTTCGGTGGCTGGTACATAAGCATGAAGTACATGCTTTCCCTCCGGAGCAAGAGAAGGGTCGATAAGCGAAGGCATCGAACATAGTACAATATTTCTCGGATCTTCAACCCCAGTGGGCCCATCCCAATCCCGTACAACAGCCCATTGTGCTGGAAAGTCTGTTTGGTGAAGGTTAAAAGAGGAATTTTACAGCAGCTTCGCCGTGATTCAGATTCGCACTTACCTTCGCTTGCAACTGACGGAAGCCCAGTGGCATCAATTCCAGCATGAATGTGGATAAAGCTCTTCAAGTTTGGAACCCCGTCACTTTTCGGATCGGTATTGGTCAAAGAGTCCATGTATTTGGCAGCCTCCTCGTGAAGAAGTCCCCCCTCTCGAGCTTTCGAAAGCAATTTGTTTGTTACAAAAGGATCAGCATTTGAAACCACCGCTTGGCTGGCACGAATGACTTTGCCACTGGCGAGCTTTACTCCAACAGCACGATTGTTTTCCACGATGATTTCGTCGACGTGACAATTTAAGCACACTTCTCCTCCATACTTCTCCACTCCGCGTACAAGTGTATTAGCAATTTCCCCAGACCCTCCCTTTGGAAAGTCTAAGGTGACCCCAGGCCTATACCAGTCAGCCAACATGTACTAAATGAAGGGCAAAGCTGTGAGCAAGCATTCAAAGTAGTCTTGGCAATGTTCTCCCAATTCATTTGACGTACAGCCATTACAGCGTTCATTGTTCCCGAGGCGGGTAAACCCTGCAGCAGAAAGCACAACATATCCAGCCAGTCCTTCACAAACTTGTTCTCTAGTTTCATTTCATCCATAATAACCCCGAACGGTTCGTTTAGAGCTTGACCTTGCTTCAAAGTCCGAAATAGTTCCATCGGATACTTTGCCAATGTTATCACAGCTCCAGCATCCTCCCGTAGAGCAAGTGAGGTTAATGCTTGAGCAGCATCAGAGAGAGGAGTCATTCGTTCCATCAGAGATGCGAACTCTTCCTCTGCACCTGGTCCTCCATGTTCTTTCAAAATTGTACCCATTCCTTCTGGTCCAAGTGGCGGTGCAAACTTTTTCCCATTTGGAAGGACCGTTCCCCACCGATCATATGTGATCCACTCACAGTCTTCTTCTATGATCTGGAAAATGTTCTTCAGGGGATTTGGTGATTTCTCCATGCTGAAGCCAGAGTACAGGGACGGACCTGACTCAAAATGGAAGCCGCGACGAGTCCAGGAATGGGTGCAGCCACCAGGAGCATCATGCGACTCTAATACCACAGTTTTCTTGTCACAGTGAGACAGCAACGCTGCACAGGACAGCCCAGCCAAGCCACTGCCGATAACGATGCAATCAACTTCGGATGGAACATCTGGTTCTGCTGCCATGGAAACTGCGAGATTTCTTTTCAAGTCTCCATAGTAATACGGAGCAAAGCTATTGCCGCATGTGGCTAGAGCCAACACCGATAGTAGGTACCTTGTCATCCTAGTGTTTCAATGATTGCGAGTTCGTCTCATGAAGATTGCGATATCTTTGCCTCATGAACACAACACGTCATTCTACTACTGAGCTGTAGTCTCTCACATTTCTTAATGGCGCGAGAGCGTGGTGAGACTAAAACAGAACCTTCAAAACCCGTCTACATTCTTACAATCGCAGCTAAATCGAAACCAATCTTCGGTTGTTAGTCACGAAGTAGCACCGCTATCTTACGAAATCAAATAAATCCGGTTTTTGACGTAGCATCTGAAACAAAGCGTCAGGCGTTCCAGTCTTGCTGACATTGGAGTTCGCCCTCCCCAGAGCTTCAGCCCAAAGGGATATTGGGGCGTTTGGAGTTTGCAATAAACTTCTCCCACTCTTGTTCAAACGAATGTAAAAATCCAATTCGTCTTCTATCAAGTTGTTTTCAGAAACTGGCGATTCTATGTAAAGAACAGACAGCCTCGTGTTTGATTTTAGCCCCTCCAACAGCTCTTGAGCGGCAAAATTATCGAAGAGGTCTCCCACACACAGCTGTTCCAATCCCATCATTTTGGGTAAAAGTCTCCCGAACGTCTGAAGACCGTTATTTCCAATACCATTGGACGGAAACCAAATTTTTGTGAGAGAAGAGTTAAGCGTGAGAGCACGTGCAAAAGCAACTGCTCCAACGTCACCAATTTGATTGTATGAAAGAATCAACGAGTTCAGCGAAGAATTGTGGCAAAGTGCTTCAGCCAATAATTCCGCCCCGGATTCATTTATGCGGTTTCCAAACAAGTGGAACTCCTTCAGACAATGTGTATTCTTTATCATCGATGCTATCGATCGGATACCATCGTATCCAAAGTCGTTGAAATCCAAACATAGAAACTTCAAGGATTTATTGCACGATATCGACTCCATAAGCTTTGTCACAGCTTCATCGTTGAGCCCATTTTCCGAAAGATCCAGTATTCTCAGATTACTGTTATTCTCCAGACCCTCTGCAATGTATAAAATTCCTTTGACGTCAATTCTGTTGTGACAAAATCTCAATTCCGATAGAGATACATTGCTCTTCAACATCAGTCCGAGAGCCTCTGCACTCTTGTAGTCGATGTGATTTCCCCTCAAACTTAAAATCCTTATTGAGCTAATGGAAGAGAGAGAAAGTGCCATGGCTACTGCAATCTGTTCTTTTGTGCCGGACTCTTCGATGTGCAAAAGTTGAAGAGATTGCGAATTCTGAAGAATTGGAGCAAGATTCAGCGTTGCATCCATCTTCAACTTGATGTTTCGAAAATTGATGTTCGATAACACATGATTTTGAACAAGTGCATCGTATATTGCCATAATATCGTCATCGCACAGAGAACTCTTATCCGCGTCGATATCCAGCCTGTCAACTGTGGGGTCGTTTCGTTTCAACGACCCGCAAACCTGTTTCAACCAAGTCGTTTCATCCGAAGAGTCATTCACCTCATCAGAATCATAATAGATCACTTCAATGTCTTCTATGGCTTGGGCTCTCCTTGTTTCCCTTGCTCGCTTGCAAACAGAGAAAAACATTTTCGAAGAAAGTGTGAATCGAACTACACACCCTGGCCGGAAACAACAATCGTCTTGGTGAGCGGTGCTTTTGGAGTCCGTAGTCCAGGCTAGAACCACCAGCGATAACATCTGGCCAATCAAAATCATATCGGCCGTATCCGTTGATGAAGGATTTCCAATCACGGGTGCAACATTGCCGATGACTGACTGACGCTGGCGCGCCAAACCTCATCGAATATTTTATCACTTGTTTCAGGTCGTAAAAGAGGTTCACAGGCAGTGAAAACTATCTGATATTTGGTGATTCTGGTTTGGTATTTTCACCGTCTCGAGAAGGATATTGAGAGTTTCTGGTGTGAGAAAAGGGTGAGAATCTGGCGAGACGATTTGACATTTCGTGCCACCCCCTAAGACTGTGTTCATAATACTGTTCACAGGTGGAACTGACAGTTTTCAGATTGACTGCTTTCCCTACTCGAACAAAAAAACTAAAGATTGATGGAAAGAACAATACCACTTATCCTTTATTTTCATCTTTCTATCCTCCCTTTCTTCCCATCCTTTTCTTTCGCTTTTCATTCAACAATGCTTTGAAGTCTGCACTATCTTCGTCAACTTTCTTCTCCCCTGCGGTCTCTTCATCTTTCTTGCTCAAATCTTTCTTGAGCTTGCTATCCACGGATTTATTGTCGTCCTCCGGAATCTTCTCTATGATTGGCTTTCCCACATTCTCTGCAGTCGGTTTCGCAGCCTTACTAACACTCTGTTTTGAGGACTTCACAATCTCGTCTTCTTTTAAGAGCTTCATGGACACTATTGCCACGTTGTTTACCATTGCCTTGTAATTGCCAGGTTTGACAGGGCTCAGATGCATTCGATCTACAACATCGAACCCCGCCACAACCTTGGCAAAACAAGGGTCTGCTTCTGACGGATCTTCATAGCTAGTTTGACCTCCCGGTCCATGCAACCTCGAATTATCCATTGTGCTAATGTAAAAGTCGGGACCACCAGGCCGCCCGGCAAACCCAAGCGTATATTTTTTGTGTTGGAAATTTGGCGAATATTCTTGAAACAGTACGGAGTGAAAACCGGCATCAACAAATCTCTTGTTCAGTTTCGGGTTTGGTGGCGATAAAAAGTTAGGGGCCGGGCCACCTTGGATGACATGTCCTGCATTCCTGTGAAATGAGCATCCGTCATAAAGTTTTCGATTTACTTGCTCTAAGAACCAATAAACGACATGTGGCATTTCTTCGACTGGTGCCATTTCGATGATGATTGTACCTGTCTGGTTGTCGGTCTCATCCTTTTGCGGGAAGTCTGCGTCGAAAGCCAGATCGATTTCAACGTAGTGAGGACCCGGGCCAAATCTTATATACACATAGAAAAGGGAATCGGTGAGGATTTGGTGACACAGGGTATCGGTACTAGTAATTCATTCAAACGCACTTTTCGAGCAACGCCATTTTTGACATGAATTGTATATTGCTTTTCATTTTTTCTTTGTATTGAACAAGATGCTTTATGTCATCCTGCTGTTGTTCACGTATCTTCTTTGCTTCCTCGAAACGTTGTTCTAGAAGTCTTTTTGTTTCTGAAAACTCAGCCTTGTCAACTGATAGCTTCTTTAGCTCTTCATTTTCTTCTTCTAGCTTGGCGTACTTTTCTTCCCAATCTCGAGAAAGCGGCTCCACTTTATCGTGAATAATGTTCTGTCGCAGGTGTTCCATTTGAATCTTTTCATGCTTCGACACCAAAAAATAACTGGCAGTGATCACAATCAACACAAGGAAGCCAAATCTCAGCAACCAACCGTTTTCTGCTGGTTTTGTCCTTCGCCTCCGTTTCGGTCGACCGGGGCTTTTAGCTTGTGAATCATCAAGCCCTTCTGACGATCCACCTGATTCTATCTCACTTTTTTTCCGTTGATGGACATTCATTTCGATTTGCCTGTTCCAAGGCTAGGAAAGCGTTCAATGGAAACGCGGCAACAAACAGAACTGTTGAAGCCAACGATTCACTGTGATGGGTTTTGTTAAATTGAAAAAATGACTCCTCTCCAGAAATGACTCATGACATGACTATTTCAGTCACGAGTGGTACATATTTGACACATAGACTACTCTAAGGGGGTTCGTAGACAGTGAACGAAATGTAAATTTACACGGAGCGTGTTTTTCACGCCCAATATGGGGACCCGACCATCCGTAGACAGTGAAACATATTTTTAAGAGTGGATTATCACGCCACGTCATGCCTCCTCATACTGTATGTCCATCATCCGTGTCGGAGTGTCGTTGTTGTCATCCATTCCAAGTAGCATCATAGCAACTACTATGGAGGAGGAGGAGGATTTTCAACAACAATCATAAAGTAAATCATGTTGCCTGCTAAATACTGGGCCACTATTAACTATTACTCAGAAAGCACACTACTAG
>JAAMXS010000859.1:0-36381 GCA_019693525.1 Cylindrotheca fusiformis | reverse complement strand
GCACCAGCGTTGAACTTACGAAAAGACACAGGCCGTTCGACTAGTAGATTTAATACTAATAGGCGTGACACTCTATCTATCTATCTACGTATAGCACAAACCCATCACAAACTTGGCGAAAAAGCGCCATCTTATTTTAAATAGACTAAAAAACCATGCAGACACGTCTTTAGATTTTGTATTCTGAAATCCGACTGACGTACTTGAAGACGTGATGCAACTCTAAGTAGTCGAAAACCCAAAGCTCTGTTATTAGAAGCTACAGCTACATTGTAAATTCAATACTGGTTTCCTAGATCTGAAGTCTGGCAGAGCACAATGAAATGGATCAACACTAGACTGTAAGAAGAAGCAAGGACGAACTCTTGCTTCCGAAAGGATCAAGGAGAACTTGGAAAATTTCTGGAAGCAATTGATCTTTCGACAGGGTTTGCAGAACATGAACATGGAGAGTGCAGATACCAAGAGTTCATCCGCAATTGGAAGATTTGTAAGATCTTCTGGTATAGACATGATGGCGGCATTTGGGAGAAGGAACTCGCACCGATCGACTGTAGCTTGGCTGTGTTTGGATATCATGTTGCTCGCCCATAAGGGATTTGATCACAACATGAAGTGTTGCGAAACGGCCACGAGGAGAGAAAAAATAGTTTGAGCATGGCTGTGATGCGCATTGCCATTATTGTGGTCGGGGCTACCTTGAACCAATATGTGACGGACCCTAGGCCTCTTTGGTGTTGAGTGGGTGAGTGGGATCATACTGCAGGTGACGCTAAGGTGCGGTATGTTAGGTCCTGACTGACCTCTGACGTCGCACCTTCCACGAACCCCATCATATAGCATACGTATAGTGAATATTCTCATCATTCTCCATTTTCTCCAAAAAGTTGACGTCACATTTCGGCGTCGCTTGAACACCTCACCGTTGGTGGAGCATTCAATTTCACCCTGGATGCGTCGTTCGTTAAATATCTCAGAAGATTTCTGTGTAAATGACAAAACTATGATGCTGTACGAAAATGTTCCCCACATTCTCGTTTTGGTGAAACTCTAGTACTATGGTCTCCTAGAGTGCTGTACTCAAATTTACGTCGTCTGAAAAAAAGATCTGAAGGTTCCTCTTCTCGTTCAACCAGGGTCCGCACGAGGATTCAGGATTATTTCATTTGTAGAACAGAAAAGTATCGTCCAAGATGCCGATCGCTTACGACTCCGAGGAGGAGACTGGCTTTTATCAACGTTTCTTGGAGGAGTCCACGGGATACGGGAAAGACAATGGCATCGACTACACGGTTCTTTCTGTTGCCGTTCAGACTCTATTGCTAATATTGTTCGTCGAGATAGTCAAGCACAAATTGGATCATATAGCTGAAGGTCGACCATTCTTTGGAACTGTCTTGCATAGTGTGTACAGTGAATTGTCGACCCTCGGAATTGTGGAATTGTTTGTTTATATCGTGTTGAAATACTACAAAGACTACGACAAATCTCAAAAGGAGGTTTTTGCAGATGTCCATTTTGCCTTGTTCTACACAGCTGTGTTCAATGCCTTCCAAACCGTCATTGTTGCCATCACAACGATTCGAAAGAGTGATGCTCTCTGGGTAGAAACGGAGCACTTGGAGCTTGATCACTACGTGGAAATCCGCGAGGAGTTCGAGCGTGTCAAAGGAAAATTGGGCTATGAGATTGAAGACGAATTTGAAGGTGGTTCAAACTTGCGCAGCATTCCAAGAGATCTTATGCAGACTCTTCGCAACCCTGGGTTGAGACGCCACTACCTGGATTTGCTTGTGCAGGTGAATTTCCATTCGTTGCGACTTCATTTTCTACAGGGAAACAATCTTCCACTGACACTGAAAGTCAGCGACTACTTGAAGAGGTCCGAAGAACGGGTACTCGAAAAGCTTGTGCATGTCTCTGGTGGTGCTTGGTTAATGTTGACAGGTTGTCTAAACCTGATTTACTTTCTGATGGGTATGGTTGCCTACGTTTCTGAAGATCAAGAAGTAGTGGGGCGTTTTTTAAAGGGAATCTTTTTCTTCATGATGGTATTGTTCATCGTGATCTCCGTGGTACTTTACTTCAAGATGAGAAGAACATTTCGATCAATAATGTAAGTCGGAATATGATCCTCGAAGAAACCGTCGGACGCGTTTGTCTCAAATCCATGTTTGCATGACGCAGCACAACTAAGTTTGACATCAATCACATTGATAAAAAGACTAAAGAAGCTGGAGTGAAGAGCCAATTGGATCTTTTTTGGTTTGGAGAACCCCAATTTGTTATTTCTATCATCCAGTTTATGCAATTTGGGTACGCGTTGGCGTTGGCGATTGTTCTGATGTATTGGACTTTTTTCACTACGTTTGAACCGTACTATTTCTTGGCTGCGGTTGGGGTTTGCTATGGAATTTTCGTGTACATCTTGTCTATTACCCTTCCTCAATACACATTGTGTACATCTTTGGGCTATCTGATCGACGAAAGAAATCTCAGGGAAAGTGTTGGTGCCCATCGTCTTGAAGAAGCACACAAGCGCCAGATACAGCGGAACGCAGAGCTCAATTTTGGAAATGCCTCTAGGGTCTCGTTTGACACAGAGATATCAACTGATCAAAGGAGGGAATCATTCATATCTGAGGATTCTCATTCCAGCCTTCTTCTTGATGGCTGTGGTCGCGCATCGGATAAGAATTCGATCCTTGCAACGCTTGTAAAATCGGACACCCAATCTTTGAGAAACCTGCTGCCTGAAGACTCTCGTAAGAGCCTGAGGGATAGAGAATTCCGCCGCAATGAGCGCAGGTCACTCTCTGATGGAGTTTCGGCGATGAGGAAATCATTTGCTACTAGGAAAGACTCTGCGAGTTCTTCGAACGACAGCGGGCGTATTGATGGACCAGTTGACGACAGTGCTGTTCTCACCAAGGAGCCCAGTGAGCGAGCTTCTCGACGGAAAGCACAGAAACGGGCAGTGTCTGCGTCTGGTATCATCCAGTCTTGGCAATGTATGACAGAAGTGAACGAAAAACGCGTCCATGATCCTATCGAACCACAATCGACAAAAGAAAAATCAAGCTTTTCCCGCACGCCATTGATGGTGAACCAGCATCGCTTTTCTTCCACAAACGATCAACAAATATGTGAAGCTCAATCAACAGCAAAAACCGTTGACAGCAACTTTAGCGAGGACAAAGTCGTGTTGAAGACAGATGGTTCTGTTGGTGCCTTGAGTGATGTCGATTTGCAAGAATGGGTAGACACCAACAAGGTTGAAGAAAACCAGAAGTCCCAATCATCATGTTCGTCCAGCGACGTGATAAAACACTCCAGGAATTACTTTTTGGGCAATCGATATCATACGTTCAGTCATGTTTTTGGGTCTCTATTTGCTTTTTTTCTCGTTGGCCATCGAGTGGAAGTGATGCTCTCAGATTCAGGAGCAATAGATCCAAGTGAAAACACTTGGGAACTCGGTTTGGGCTATATATTTTGGATGCAAACTGGCTGGTATGCGTTGTTCCTTGGTGCTGGGTTCTTGATTCTATTGCTCTTCCTCCCTATACAAGAGAAGTCTTTCGACCATCGCGTGCTCATCACTTCTACCCTGCTTGATATTCTTCTCTCTAGTGCATGCCTTGCTATTCTTTTTTTGGCAGAAGCTCAGAGATGCTGCGATGATGATGAAGTTGATAGTGGTGTGGATTGCTGTCCATTTTGGGGATCACGTACCGACGGCGGACTCGGGGACATTGAACCCTGGACGGCTCTGATTGGGCTACGTGTCTTTCGCTTTGTTGTTGGACGCAAGTTGGTCGAGTTTTTCGACAAGCAAAGCGAGCGAAGTTCAAAACTTGACGCCAAAGGGAAGCCCACCAATATTCATTCAAGGCATGGCAAGACTGGTGATCATTCAATGCAGACTGAGGTGGGCACACCTCTTGCTCTATGGGAAAGGGCGATTAGCAAGTATCCTGATATTGTGGATGAGTACGGTGAATTCAGTGCGGAGTTATTTCACGCAATGCTCGGGCTGGAGATTGCTGCCGAGCCTGTTGCGAGACAAAAGTATGGAAGCAAGACTACTCTTCCAGCAGGAGCGCAGTCTATTATTGCCGCTGGAAACATTGGAAAGCCTGTAAAAACAATTCATCCTCTGAGAGGCAGTAATTCGGATCTTCCTTCGCTTGCTGAGGAGGCCCACCATGATACTGTCGAAGCTCATTCTTCTGAGACTACTCAGGATGTATCCAAATTCGAGATTGATGATAAAAAGCTCACACTCGAAGAGGAAGCAGGTTCAAACTTCATAGCCCCAAATGCTCGTCTACTACGCAGTATGCGAAGATGTGATCGCAAGATGCTTCCAATTTTGACAGAGTGGGAATGCGTTGACGTTGTGATGACTCAGTATGAAATAGTTTACTTCGAGGCACTTGACGTGAAGAGTAAGTCAAGTTTTGACCATTCCTCCTTTCTCGCCCTCCAAGCAACGAATGGAGGAAAGGGGCTTCGTCTCCGAGATGTCGCTGCAGGGAGGAAGGTTGTCGGTCACTTCGATCTATCTGAGACTACAGAGATTCGGGTAGAACGAAGTATGCCACTTTCTGACTCTGCAAGTTCAAAGGACATTTCAGCATTGTACAATAGTGAATCTCTGCTTGCGTCAGAATTCTGGGCAGACCCGAATCCGACTGAGTTTGAAAAGACTTGTAGAGAAGCCAGGTGGGAGAAAGTGAAAGAAGACCGACTACGGTTGTTTTCGGCACATGGCAGTCTGGTCCTCCGTTTTTATTCAGATCTTGATGATGTTGAATTGCATACAGAAACTTCAGCTGTCGAAGATGAGACACAGGGGCCATTGCGAAAGAACATTGCATTCCAGTGGGCTCAAAACATTGCATACATATGCGGCAAAGCAACCCTACACCAATCCCTTCCTCACTTTGGTGCCAACAATAGTGATGAACTCCGAGACTTGCTTCAAGTAGCAAACCATCACGAAAAGGAGCACGAAGTTGCTCTAAAGAGTTTGAAGAACCTGGGTATTAAAGCTCATAAGACCAATCGACCGAAACAGGCAGGCACAGATGGGAGAACTACAACCGAAATCGCGTGGGCTTGATTGTAGATCCTGTTGTTTTCTCGATGTGCAATCAATTTAGATCTGTTAATTCCTTTGGTGGTGAACAACAAAGCCTACTCCTTTTCACCGTCACCTAGCTAGTTCATGGAAGACATAGAAACCATGCCTTCATTGAAAAACAAAATAGTAGCGCCAATCGTAGATTGACAATATGGTGTCATGCCCACAGTACTGCCATGCATACTAGTCGTAGTGGAGTGGCCTTTGACTTGCTAGCGTCGGTTCTCTGTTGCGCTGTCGACGTTCCAAAAACCAGATACTGTACAGTGTGTACAGGCGACCGCAGTCCGCAGTGATGTGGCGTGTGAATCTGGCGCTTGCATCATAGAGCACTGGTGTCTACGGATGGTCAGGCGAAAGAATCTGGTGTGAGAATCTGGCGTATAACGACTGTTTTCAACCGTTCAGGACCTGACTGATGAGGATTTTGAATCCCATCCAATTTTTTGGGTTTCTTTCTCTTTCGATTGGCATATTCTTTCGCTTGTCCACCACTGAAAGCATAAACACCTGGAAGTCTAGGCCATGGCCTTTCATTTTCAGAACGATATTTTGCATCTCCATCACCGGTTGGCAGAGGACAGCGAATATGAGACGATCGACTACAGCGTTCTGTCAATCGGTGTACAGACGCTGGGTCTCATTCTGTTCGTTGAGATTATTAGGCACAAGCTAGATAGAGCAGCAAAAGGCCGACCATTCTTTGCAACTGTCCTGCACAGTGTGTATAGTGAGTTGTCGACCTTGGGGATTGTGGAATTGTTCGTGTATCTGATTTTGAAGTACTATAAGGATTATAACAAAGCACAGAAGTCGGTGTTTGCTGATGTTCATTTTGCCCTTTTTTACACCGCTGTGTTCAATGCATTTCAAACTGTAATCGTGGCGATAACAACAATGCGGAAGAGTAATTTCCTTTGGGTTGAAACAGAGCACTTGGAACTTGATCATTACGTTGAAATTCGAGAAGAGTTTGATCGAGTGAGAGAGAAGTATGGATATGAGATTGACGACGAATTTTCTTCCGGACTGACCTTCCGGAATCTTCCAAGATATGTATTGCAGAGAATCCGCAATCCTGGGCTAAGAGGCCGCTATCTCAATTTGCTTGTCCAGGTTAATTTTCATTCATTGCGACTTCACTTCCTTCAGGGCAACAACCTTCCTCTTACTCTCAAAGTAAGCGACTATCTGAAGAGATCCGAAGAACGCGTCCTCGAAAAGCTAGTCCATGTCTCTGGAGGCGCATGGCTAATGCTCACCGGAGGTTTGAATTTGATATATTTTTTAATGGGGGTAGTTTCCTATGTCTCCGAAGATCAAGAGACAGTAGGGCTTTGTCTGACGTGCATTTTTTTCCTGATGATGTTTGTCTTCATCTTCATTTGTGTGGCACTCTATTTCAAAATGCGAAACACGTTCCGGGCCATTATGTAAGTTTTTTGTGGGAGATCAATCAGCGATGTGTTCCACCATTCTCAATGATTTCTTGTCATTCAGCACGATGAAGTATGAAATGAACGTGGATGAGAAGGCCCGTGAAGCTGGAATGGCGCGGCAGTTGAATCTGTTCTGGTTTCAAGAGCCGCAATTCGTAATTTCTATCATTCAGTTTATGCAATTTGGATACGCCTTGGCCCTGGCGATCGTTTTGATGTATTGGACATCGCTGACAGCCATAGAACCGTACTGGTTTCTTTTGGCTGTTGTGGTTTGTTATGGAATATTTGTCTTTGTCCTTTCAATGGCGCTTCCCCAATATACCTTATGTACATCACTAGGATATTTGGTTGATCAAAAGAATTTAATGGAAACAGTCGCAGTTCATCGCCTAGAGGAGGCCCGACGACTTCAACTTCGCACCCATACAGCCCGTTTCAATTTTGATGACGACTCCATGATAGCTTTTGAAACTCATAATGATGGAGAAATCCTGCAAATGGAAGATTCAATCAAATGGGGGAGCTCGGGCCGAAGCAACCAGTCTGGACTCTCTATCGATAGCCAAAGGTCTACTGATAAGACACAAATCCTTGCCGAACTGGTGAAATCGGATACATCATCTCTGAGGAATCTTCTTCCCGAATCGTCACGAGAAATTTTGAGAAGTCGAGAGCGCCGTCGTGACCGCCGGAAATCTGTTTCGGATGGGGTGGCACTAATGAGAGCACTGGGAGGCGCAATAGGGGATGTAGCATCTCCCTCTCGAACGCATCCAAGCAAGAGTCACCAGCTACGAGCTGTTGATGACAGCGATATTCTAAAGCGCGATCGTGCTGAGCGAGCGGCGAAACGGAAAGCTCGAAAAAAGACTGCATCGGCGTCCGAAGTTATTCAATCATGGCATAACATGACAAAACCTGGAACAAAGAAGCTCGACGAGAACTCTTCTGCACTGGGTTCTGGCGATCAGACCATTCCAAAGGAACGAATGCAGCAGCGTGCGGAGCGCATTGCTCAGCGGAGACAAAGCCGATTGAAGTCAAAGTCGGAATCTGCTGTGATTAGAAAGTGGAATGGTTCTACAGCAGCTGAGGAAGACTGGAGGGCGATACGTGAACAAAAGTTGTTGACTAAGGCCCGAGATCACGAATCGATACCTGTGATGGAGGCGCCAGACTTGCCTCCGGTGGACGAGGCGGCACTTCCCCTCCCAATCCAGAGGCGCCACGGAACTCAATCTGACAGAAAATTGACAACGCAGTCTTCTCATCAGTCTATCCAAGACGAAAATTCAACCCTCAGAACTGATGAATCTGTCGGATTACTGAGCGATGTCGATGTTCAACAATGGGATGCCGTCGGTGACATCGAAAGCAATCTTGATATCAAAAGGACTTGGAACCTCGGGAAAATGGTGAAAGTCGCTCGAGACTACTTCCTAGACGATCGATATCATACCATCAGTCACGTGTTTGGATCCTTGATTGTTTTTTTCCTTGTTGGTCATCGTTTGGAGGTAATGCTATCCAAGACAGGAGCAGTTGATCCTAGTGAGAACACTTGGGAGCTTGATCTGGGCGTTAGTTTTTGGATAGAAACCTTTTGGCTTGCCTTTTTTATCATCGCTGGGACATTGATACTCCTGCTCTTCCTACCAGTCGAAGAGAAGTCAACCAATCACCGTGTCGTTATTACCAGCGCCGTTCTTGACATTCTACTCTCTTGTGCCTGTCTCGCTATCCTTTTTTTGGCAGAGGCTCAAAGGTGCTGCGACGGGGATGAACCTGATCGTGGTATCGATTGCTGTCCATTTTGGGGGTCCCGTACTCATAGCGGACTCGGGGACCTTGAACCCTTTACAGCTCTAATTGGGTTACGTGTTTTCCGCTTTGTTGTTAGTCGTCAGCTGGTAGAGTATTTCGACGATCGAAGCGAAATGGGAATTGGAGCCGAGGAAAGGGGGAAAGAAGCCTTGGAACAGCATTCTCGGCATGGAAATAATCTTGTTGGCAGCTCAATGCAGACGGAAACTGGGACACCTCTAGTTCTATGGGAAACAGCTATCAGCAAGTATCCCGATATTGTAGAAAAGTACGGCGAGCTTAGCACCGAGCTCTTCCAAGCCATGCTCGGCCTCATTGACGCGAATTCAATACAACCAACCGGTCATTCATCCGTGCAGTTGGACAACAAAGTGACTCACCAACTGTCATCAAGTGACGACGGACAACATGGTATCAAGATTGGTGAAAACCAATCCATCAAGCTGAGTGGTACACGGTATGCTACACTCCCAGCAGAAGCTCAATCAATCATTATAGCGGGAAAGCTAGGAATGCCAGTCAAGTCGATTAAGAGACTTCGGGAGAACAGAACGGATCTCCCTGCAGTATTCGAAGAACCTGAGCATGATACTTTCGGTTTTCATCAGCCTTCTTCAGTCCAAGGGACGGCAAAGTTTGAAATAGACAGTGCCAAGCTTGCCCTTGAAGAGACGTCGCCTTCAAATTTTCTTGCTCCGAATGCACGTTTAATACGCAGTATGAGGCGTTGCGATCGTAGAATGCTGCCAATCTTGACAGACTGGGGCTGCGTTGATGTTGTGATCACTCAGTTCGAAATGGTCTACTTCGAGGCCGTTCGTCTGATTGAACCTGCTTCACCGAATCTTCAAGACCATCCGTCCCTTCTGGCACTCCAAGCTACTAAGGGAGGGAAGGGACTTAGATTGCATGACGTTGCTATGGGGAGAAAGATTGTTGGTCATCTCGATCTTTCTGACATTACAGAGGTCCACGTAGACAGAAGTCTGGCACTCCCAGACTCTGCAACAACAAAGAGTCCCACTGCAATTGAAGCAGACGACGTAGCGATACCGACCGAGTTTTGGTCTAAGCCTGGATCGGGGGGTTGTACGAAACATAAACGACAAGCGAGGTGGGCAAAGATAAAGGAGGATCGTTTGCGTTTGGTGACGCTGCACGGTTGTTTGGTACTGCGGTTCTATTCAGACCTAGACGATGTCGAAGTAAACGCAGCCAAATCATTGAGAGAGGACGAGGCACAAGGAGCACTGCGGAAGAATATCGCACTCCAATGGGCACAGACTATCTCCCATAGCGTTGGCCGAGAGAAATTGCATCAACCTTTGCCTAACTTTGGTGCAAATAATAGCGATGAGCTTCGAGATTTGCTACAAGCAAAGAATTTTCACGAGAAAGAGCAGGAAGAGAATTTGAAGAGCTCAAATGGCTTTGGTCCTACTACACTCGGTGCGTCAACGGAAGTCCCCACAAAGGAAGTCCGTTCAAAGCCAAGTTTTCGCCGATCCCGGTCGCTATCATCCGATGACACATTCAAACACCGTCTTCGTCGACATCTCTCGATGTCCGCTGTTGGGGAGTTGGCAAACGAAACGAAGCCAGTGAAGGACGGTGTCACCAGCAATGATACAGAAACAATCGATGCAAGCCTGCAGCAGCAGGGAAGAGGCCACATAACCTTTTGAACTCCTACCCGTGGTAAAACGATGGACCATACGGAGGAATTATGGAATACAATTCTTCGAATGGCTCGAAATGGAACGTTATTATTGCTCACAGCGTAAAATAGACAATCTACTTTTTTCGACCCATAATCGCAGAGAAAAAGCCGCCAGCCTTCTTCGACCCTTCCTCTGCTTCGTCTTCCTCTCGTCGTTTGTTTATATCCTCCATAGTCACCAAGTTCGACTTTGCTACTGCATCCGTTCTGTATTCTGCATCCTCGGGAAATCCATAGTCTCCAGAATAGTCAACTGCTAGATCAGCCTTGACTGGACACTGATTTCCTAGAAGGGGGCACCCAACGACAGTTGGATCACTGTGCTTGGCGTATGGGTGATTATCAGGAGGGCCATACTTTTCAACATGTTCGTCATATTTATCCACCAGCTCCCTGAACTTCGACCTCAACGATTCGTGCCACATCCATTTCCGCTCTGCCATTTTATCGTTTGCCAAACCCTTCCACCTCGTCCCAAGCGTTTTCAAGTGCTCGTGCAAAGCGCGCCGTTCTGTCAATGTTAGCCCTGTTGTTCGCATGGATTCCAAAGACGACGGGTGCATCGGCTCTATTGCAGAGGGATCCATTCTCAGCAACAAGAGAATGTTGGTACGTTTGAACTTCCTAGCTATTTTCTGGGGCAACTTCTTGCCATTCGGAGTGGTTTCCGTGATCAAGGCACCCTCACTCATGTCTCGGATATTAATAGGCATGTGTCGCCGAATCATCCTCAAAGCATCTTCGTTCTTGACACGGACTCTTTCTTCCCAGAGTCGTTCTTTCTCCATTTGCTCCGCTGCCCATTCCTTTGTGAGCATCATGGCATTGTTGTATTTGTCCAACTCGCTAGAGAGACCAACGTATTCCTTTTCAAGCGCTGCCATTTCCTTTGGAACTGAAACTGACGCCATTTTCATCCCTATTTCCTTGATTTGCGCTCCGAGCTCTTCTACTTTGCTCCTCGCTTCGGCGTATGATATATCATCTTTTGGGACCTCAATTCCAGCTTGCGCCAACGATTTTTCGAGTAGTCTAGTCCTCTTTTCCGCATAGAAAAGCTCACGAAGAAACTTCTTGTCGGTTTCGGACTCTGCGCTGTCTAACTTCAGCCGATCACGAAGCAACGCCATTATTTCTTCATCATCCTTTTTCTTACTCATACCAACAGTTGCCAATTTCTGGTTCGATACAAGGGACTTGGGCTCGGATGACTTTTGTGAACCTGATGATTCGTATTCTGCCTCCATTGTATATCCGTAGTCCTCGCTATAGTCAAGTACACGGTCCGCTTTCACAGGACACTGGTTCCCTATGAGGGGACATCCACCAGCTTCTGGATCACTACGTTTCGCGTATGGATGAGCATCTGCTGGGCCATACTCTTCCACATGTTTATCATATGCCATTTGCACCTCCTTAAATTTTGCCTTAAGTGTTGCATGCCAAATCCACTTGCGCTCAACGTTCTTGTCTACCTTCATTGCTTGCCACCTAGCTCCGATTTCTCTCATGTGTTCATGTAGGGCCCTCCTTTCAGTCAGTGTCAAGCCTGTCGTGCGCATTCCTTCAAAGTAAGATGGATGCATCTTCTCAATATCATCGGGGTTGACCCGAAGTAGCTGTAGAACATTTGTTCGTTTAAACTTCTTTGCAAATTGCTTCGGAAGAACCTTTCCATTTGGGCTTGCCTGAGTTGTAAGTGCCTCTTCAGTCATTGAACGAACGTTGACAGGCATGTGATTTCTGACTTGCTTGATCGCAGTGAGATTGTCAGATTTGATAGCATCTTCCCACTCTTCCTCAAGCCGCCGTTGCTCTGCAGCCCATTCGTCAGTCAACATCATTGCAGAGCTATATTTCATCATCTCTTGTTCTAGTTCAAAATACTTCTTTTCCATGGTGTATGGATCGTGCTCACTGCTTTGCAAGATTCTCATTTTCTCTCTAATTGAAGCAATTTTATCCCTGCATACCTCATACGGAATATCAACAGGAACTGGAATCCCATTCTGGTTCAGGTGCTTTTCCAATTTCTTCTGGTATTCCTCTGCGGCTGATATTTCCTGAAGGATTTTCTGAGTGTTTTCTGATCGTGGCATGGAAAGCATACTCTGTCTTGCCGACAAGAAATCTTCTTCTCCAGTGCCTCTAGTGACTTCGGGGGTAGTAACAGGTGCATTGGTAGACTCTTCGGACTCTGCATGGTTGGGCTCAACGACGAGAACATTCGTTTCGGGTGTTCGTGTCGAATCCACTTCATCGTTCTTGACCAGGCCTCCCATTCCACCCCCAGGGGGTTGTTGGGGACGCATTGAGGATTCGGTAGGCGGCACTGGTGGTGCTTCAACAGACTCCTGGTGCTGCCCGCCTTCAACCTTGATGATATCACTACCCTTGCCATTGTCATCTCTCTCGGTAAATTGAAGCAAACCTTGCGATTCCTGATCCGTGCGCGTCAAATCGATGGGAGTGCCTTCGTCATGTCCATCCACAGTGGTATCTTGTACATTAGACTCCATACCTTCGCATTTGACACCTTCCGAACCAACACCTTCGCATTCAGTTGCCTCTTCTCTATCTCCGACAATGCTGTTTCCCTCCGCAATCGCTTCATCTGTAGTTTCACCTTCGCCTCCACGCAGTCCTTGATCATTGTGATCGATTTCTGCTTTTTCTGCACTCAGACGGCTTGGGTTCATCATCTGCTTCATTCCCAGCTCATAAACTGTTTCTCCTCCCACAATCGATTCCTCTGCTTCGTTTTCATGTTTGTCAACGCCTTCAGTGATCAATTGGCCAGCCTCTTCACTCACAAGCCCTTCCTCTGCAGGGTGATCACCCGTGTCCTGCTCAAGAATAGCGTTGTCTTCGCCTTCTCGTACTGAAGATTCGAGGTCGCCTTCACTCTTCAAAGGCTCACCATTTTGTGCGTTCACCAGCAATTCCTCGTCAGATTGCTGCGCCTGCTCGGGCTCAAACGTCTCATCTTCTTTTGCAGCACTTTCCATCTCCTCTTGCTCCACTTCCTTTTCAGTTTTTTCAGCCTCTATCCGCTCAAGCACTTCCTTTTCGTCTTTAGCACAGCGTTCCTCTACCTCTCGTTCAATTTTCTGCTGGCCCTCCTCTGCGGCTTCTTTGGCCTGTTCGAGCTCGAATCTATCCTGCTCTTCTTTTGAACGAAGATCTGCCTCTTCTCGCTCCCGCCTCTCCAGCTCTGCTTTTGCACGACGCTCTTCCTCTTCTCGCTCAAGCCTCTCCTGCTCTTCTCTGGCTAGACGCTCACGCTCGTGCCTTTGCTCCTTTTCCCGTTCGAGCCTTTCCTGTTCTTCCCTAGCTCTCCGTCCTTCTTCCTCTTCTCGCTCACGCCTCTCCTGTTCTTCTCTGGCTAGTCGCTCACTCTCGTGCCTTTCCCTTTCCTCTCTTTCCCTTTTAAGCCGCTCTTGTTCTTCTCTAGCTCTCCGTTCTTCTTCCTCTTCTCGCTCACGCCTCTCCTGCTCTTCTCTCGCTAGACGCTCATGCCTTTCCCTTTCCTCCCTTTCCAGTTCCTCTCTAGCTCTCCGTTTTTCTTCCTCTTCTCTCAAATGCCTCTCTTGTTCTTCTCTGGCTAGTCGCTCACGTTCGTGCCTTTCCCTTTCCTCCTTTTCCCGTTTAAGTCTTGCCTGTTCTTCTCTAGCTCTCCGTTCTTCTTCCTCTTTTGCTCTTCTCTCGCGCTCCTCTCTCTCACGTAACCTGATTTCCTTGGCTATTCTAGCGTCCTCTTCGGCCTGCAATTTGGCTGCTTTTTCTGCTTTCCTCCTGGCCTCTTCTTTCTCTCTTTTTTCCCTCATCATCCTTCTCGCCTCTTCTCGGGCACCTGACTTTTCTTCCTCGTGTTTGTGCCTCTTCTCTTCTGCTTGATTGGCAGCTTGCCGCAAGCGTTTCGCTTCCCGCAGTAGTCGCTCTTTCTTTTCGATAAGTGGCCCTTCGGTTTTCCATTCAGGTAGCTCCTTCAACTGGTTCATATACTGGGCCCTTTTCTTTTCCATTTTTCGGTGCTTCTCATCAGAAGGATCAAGGTCCTTGAGCACAGCGTCCACCTTCTCGATCTTCTTCCGAAGAACTTTGAAAGAGTACTTCTCCGACATTCTCAGGCAGAGATTTGATGGATACCAATACCAATAAATAAGATTATTAAGAAATAGACAGTGTTTCGCACTTGGCCTCTCTTTTGCAGACAATTGTGTGTGACTGGTCAATTCCCATGACCTGTCATCGGTTGTTGCCTTCCATCGATTTTCATGTGGTACTTTACTGCGTGTGGAGCGTTCTTGAAATGACTGATGACTTTCAGATGCTGTCCGCTAAAAAAAAATAGGCTTATTACGCTCTTGAACACTCGCACGGTAGTCGTGAATCAAGACCTAGTTAACTTCTTTGGAGTCATGAACAACTCTACATTCAAAATTTAAAAACCTGCTATTGAAGCAAGCTATGCAGTATTCGCTACAACTTGTTGTTTTTTCCCCATTGCCTTCTTAAAGACACGTCCGAAGCGCTCCGATACTTCGTTTACTTTGTCCCAGCTCTGTTTTGAAGCAGATACCATTCTTCCCTTATTGATCTCATCAGCCTCCAAGGTGGCGGTGGCAATTGCTTCTAGACTGTACCCTTTGGAAAGCAATATCTGGGCCCTGATATGAACAGGAATCACAAGCTTTCTCCTGCTCTTTCTTTTCTTCCTACAGCTCTCGTAGGTGTCAACTTCTAGAGTCGTTCTTCCTTCCAAATCGTTGCCAAGAGCAATGGGAGCGCCCCCTGAAACCGCAGGGTTGTCGCCCAGTATGTAAGGGAACTCAAGAATTTCTATGTCGCGGAAATCAACTCGTTTATCAGTCATTATACTCGTTTGGGTTGAACAGGGGTTGAAAGCCGTAATATTGGTTCCAACAACTGTTCGATGAATGATAGATTAGAGAGGCTCTGTGTGAAGTTGAATTGAGGGTCTCAATTCTTCTTGCTACAACTGCCACGTGCAGGATCTTCGCAGCAAGATACCATGCTGAATTTTTGCACGTGTTCAACTCGTGAGGTTCTCACTACATGTATATGCCCTAGTACTTTTCTCCATGTGTATTGCTCGAAAACGGGGAAAAACGCAGTACTGTAGCGAAGGTACTGTACAGTACTGTATTTATGAAATATCGTTGAAGGCAAAAATGTAAATGAAGAGAGTTCAAAAAGGATTAAGCACTTACGTATCCTGGTGGAGTAATAGAGTCTAATGTCCACTTTTTCATATCTTCGTTCTTGTTTCTCAATCTTTGGGAAGACGGTCTCACGGGACATATTTATCCTTTTTCTTTAACCGAATGGTCGCTGTTCCTCACTAGTAACATTTCTTTCGTAGAGGCAGCGGTTGATGCTGAACCACCTCCTGCTCTTGCTGTACCTTCTTACACCAACTGCCACAGGATTTGATGCATAACCGCCTGCTATTTGCTGCAACTTCTTAGACCAGCTGCCACAGGATTTGATGCATATTTGTCGACAAACAGGTAGGCACCACCTTGTGACAGATTTATAGTAGGCAACGGATTGCCTCAGTCGTTGCAAACCCAAGCTGCTGTTGTAGTCCTAGATGTTATCCAAAACTTGTGCAAAGTGAGCCCTAATTATTATACTACAAGGTTATCAACCGTGCAATGGTCTAAGCGCTGCAGGACCAAGCACTAACTCTGCATCCACCGATCACGTTCAATCATTGCTTCGCTGCACAAGACACAACCAAGCCCGGTCAGACGACTACCTATCAAGGCCAAACATAGACTCTCCCGCCACAGGTTTACTGCTGCTCCTTGCCCTTCCGAAAAGCGGCTTCAAGTGTATCGAAAACTGAAGAAAACTCCCAGCTTGCAGTTTTATCACCACCTCCAGTTCCGACCCAAGTATCAGAGTGTTGCAAAAAGTCATCGTTTTGAAGTTCTTGAAAAGGTGTTAAGTTCAACGTTGCCTTCGCATCAGCTACATCTGAAGTGATTTGGGCAACCAGTTCAGGAAAGCTATTGAACTTTTGTTCACTTCTTAAAAATCCAATGAGTTGCAGTCTCAACGCTTCTCCATAAAACTCTTGAAGGTCTTCATCGTTGTCCAAAATCAAGTGAGCCTCAATTATCTTCTCCGCGTTCTCTTCACCTTCAAATGTCGGAGAGTACCCAACATTGACAACGGCTTTAAAAATACTTCCAGGGCGGTTTTCCAACGCTGCCCACCCAAAGTAAACCCCAGTTGTCACATCTTCTAAAGCACTTTGGAACAAGCTTGCAGGGAGATTCGCTGTTGGAAAACCAAGCTTTCGTCCACCTCTTCCGTATCCTTGGTCCACAAAGCCCCGATATCTCTGGATTTGTGCTAGCTCTTTAGCACGAGTTCTTTCCAGAGTAGTCAAATAGTATGGTTGGGTTGACATTTCAGAAAGTACCAGTGGCAGCCCAAAAACTAAGGTCGCGACTTCTAAGCGACTCTCCGGCAGCTGATTTGGTACCGTTTTCGGATCCTTCAAATGCAAATCTCTCACGAAACCAGATCCCAGTGGGTGGGAGATATATATCTTATCTCCAGGCAGGGCTTCGAGGACTTTCCGTGGTTTAAAAAAATTACCAAAACATGCATTTAAAATGACACCGTCAAATGAGGTCGAATCTGTCAAATTGCGACAAAATGAGATAACATCCGACTCAACAACGTTTATACTATGCACGGAAGCATCATTGGGGCCACTTGACGGTTCTTGGGCCCTCTCCGATGCATAGGCCACCATTGATGGAGAAAGATCAACCCCTGTAATCGTCAAGTCCAAAGATGCTTTGCTCGCTTCGTTGATTAGGAATTCCCATAGAACACCTGTTCCACAGGCCACATCTAAGATACGACAGGAGGATTTTTCTACGCTGGGAGCCAGCGAAGATATGATTTCTTTCGCCATAGCTTGGTAGGTGGGCAGTAATTCAGGTGGAACTTCCTTGTATCTGTCAGCGAACCAGTCGCTGATTTCATCAAATACCTTTGCTTGGTGGATCAAGTGGTCCTCTTCGGTCAAAGATTTTGACTTTGACTTTGAAACCGATCCCTGGATTTCAATTGCTTCATCCGCATTGCTACTAGAGGCAAGTCTATGACTGTTACCCAGCCCTGCCTTCCTCATGGGATGCCTTCCGGTTCTGCTTCGCTTTTCCGCATTGTGAAAGCTGTGAACCAACGCTGCAGACGATGAGCTTTGGCCTAGGATATGAATCAGCGTATGGGGCAAGGCTACAAACAGATACTTGTTCATTTCACGATACACTAGTGGTTTAGGGCGTCGGTCCAGTTGAAATAGGCAGGGCATGGGGTGTCAGCCACCAGTCTTCAGCTGCTCGTATAAAAAGAACTACTAAAATTGCTACAATTGAAATATTGAAAAGTACAATTTCGTATTCGATAGTCACTCGTTTACGTTTCAAAATACAGCAAAAAAATCCACTTTTTGTTTTTGGGAACGGGCCTGGATGTGAGTTTAGAGGCACGAACTCCAAAAACAAAGAACTGACTAAAAGAAGACACACTGCTCAACTTTATCCACTTCATCAGCACTGACAAGATGAAATCCCTGAAATTCTAGCCATCAGTTGATAAGATCCGCAGTCCGCGCAAAGTCCACAATCCCAGCCACCCAAAGAATTCCTGTGGCGATTACATTGTCATGCGAGAGAAATCGGTCTTCACATTCTGAACTCAGCTTGTTCGTTGATCATGTTAAGAAGTGGTTCATCGGCCAAGATCTCGCTTTAGTCAAAAATATGTAGTTGAGAGACTAGGGGACCGGGCAGTCTTGCAAACGGTTTTGGATGAACCTTCGTGTGTTGGATGCGGGTTTGCTGGATTCGGGACTTGGTAGCTCTTGAAGTTTGCTACGACAGGTTCGGTTGGAGGGTTTCCATTTGGTCTAAAAAATCCGACCGTTTCGTCTATCCCGCGATAATCCCTTCTCTCCCTGGGGGCCTCTTAGCCTGTCTGCATTGACTTCGTGGAAATCCGACCAGTTTAACTAGAAGTATGCACCCAAGAAGCAACTCCAGATTAATTAAAACTTGCTCCAAGACAGCCACCTATAAGTTTTGCCGACAGTTTTCTCCAAAAGGATTGCAGCACTGCGAGCAGCAAGTGCACGTGATTTGCAGGGGATCACCATAACAATCAGCACTGAGGCTTTGAACAAATGAACCGGAACAGAATATGTCGTCGATATTACCGCTCAGGTCCGTCCCATGAATCCAGAAATACTGTAGACTCGACAAAGCAGAAAATTCATCAGGCACCGGCCCTGTCAGTCTGTTTCCGTACAACAGAAATTCGGCAAGATTTTGCAGCTGCCCAAGCTCGGAAGGCAGAGTACCTGTGAAGCGGTTCTTTTCCAGGTACAAAGATTCCAACCCCGTCAAAAGACCAAGCTGCGAAGGTATGGTTTTTTGGAACTGATTGGCTTCCAAATCCAAGAAACGTAAGTTCGATAAACGCTCCCACAGCTGATCTGGAAGTTCCCCCTCGAAGCTGTTCAGTCGTAGGCCCAAGAAGAATAAATTCGACAAAGAGGCTAGTTCAAATGGTAGGGTCCCGCTGAGGCTGTTGTCCTCGAGATCTAGACTCGCCAATGAAGTCAACTGAGCCATTTCTGCTGGAATATTACCCACAAAGTTATTGGAGCTTAACCATAACACTTCCAGAGCTTTGAGCTTTGCCAAACCTGGTACCTCTCCGAAAAGCACATTTCTGTCGAGGTTAAGGTGCACCAAGTTGGTCAACAACCCCAGCTCGCTGGGAAGCTCTCCCTTCAAGCCGTTATCCACTGTAGACAATAGATTGTAAGGATCACTTTTGAGTAAGTCGCTAAACGGAGTCCCAATTCAATGCAAGAGGTTGCCGCACATACCGATTTGGAGGAAAGTTACTTCATTCTCTGCACAGTAGACTCCGGCAGCATTTTCGTCTTTGCTATCAATTCCGTTGTTCCATCTGCAAACAGAAACAGGTTCCAAGAAGTTCAACTGCTTCTTCCAAGTCATTCCAAGGTCTGCGTAGTACAAGACTGCTAGGGCGTAGCGGTCAACTAGTTCTTGATCAGAGATGGAATCAAGATCGTTTGCACCATATTCGTCAGTCTTAGCAAGCCAATTGAAAGCTCTATATTGTGCTGTCGACTGGTCTCTGAAGATAGAAGTCGGATCGTCACTGGAATCTGTGCTGATCACTGGTCCAATCCTGTCCATAATTTCGAGCCACCGACTTTGGGTACTAAAACCAACTGTTGGCGAAACTGTTGGTTCAGGAATCTCCATCTGAGATGTATCACTGGTCTCGTTATCCGTGAAATATAGAAGAAAGCTTGTCAGCCCTCCTACCATAAGCAGAAAGACCGTCGTCAAAATCAAACCCCTAACAACAAGTTGAAGGACGCGTTGGAAGGACTCCAAGTTTGCCAAAAAAGGAGTACGATCAAAACTCAACTTACCAACATGTCCGTCTAACCCCACAGACCTTAAAGTTGTCGTCATAGTCTTCAAGTACCAGAGCTTCCTCTGCTTGCTGGATTTCGCTTGTTTGTGAAGGTGGCTGTCTTGGAGGCACTTGCTCGTCATAGCTTTCAGTTGTCGCCCTTTCATTTGCAGCCAACTGTTCGGCCATGACCTGATTTGACCTTTCCAGCGCCATTCTTGCTTCAACTTCTCGCTTAAGTTGCTCCGTCATGCGTCTTTCGAGGCGTTCCGATACGCGTGCAGCAATATCGTCAACATCATCATGTGCCAACTGGGCAACGATAGGATTCTCGTTCGCTGGTTCGGCTTCTTCCAAATAGAAGCTGTCCTGTTCTTGTTGGCCTGATTGTATATGAGCAGGAACAGAACCAGGAGTCAATCTTTCTCCCCTTGGAGCTGTCATTGACATGACTGCCCTAACATGAGCTTCTTCGTCGAAATCCGAATTGAACAAGCTAAGCTCTTCGTCTGGGTCAGGCATTCGGTTTACAGGAGAGTACGGTTGGGGAGGCTCCTCGCCTGGATCTGTACTTTGTCCAGAATTTCCAGTCGATCTTCGAGTAGGGCTCTTCATTTCTTCTGCAGCGTAGTATCTTGAAACGGATTGTTTGATTGCGTCGAAACGAATTGAAGTCAGCAAGAAGACTGTGTCCGGCAATCTTGGTTGCTATTTTAACTCTTGCGATGACTTTCTGAAAACATATCTCACCTTTCTCCCCGTCCATCCGTACGCTCATAGTACTTGTTAACTGATACGATAAAAAGTACGACTGGTTGGGCATCTTTGTTCCGTTTTACCAGGCATTCGAATGAATCGATCTTTCAACATCCTTTCTCGTCTGAGATCGTCCGTTTCTTGTCGCCCGATCCCAACCAACAAAACTCATGCTGAAATCAATGAATCTCTTCACAAAACAGACCAACCTTATCTTCATTCATATATCGCAGTATCAGGCAATTGAAAGAATAGAAAATGGGAAGCAGCAGCAAGAAAGAGGTAAGTAGCTTGATGCAAGAACTGATTTTACCTCAAGTTGATTCTTATTCAAAGAAACATTGTTGCTCTTATCGAAGACAAAAAAGGTGAAAAAAGAAGCCAAGAAGAAGGCCGCCTTGGAGGCTGCGAAGGCTGCCGAAGAGGCCGCCCGGAAAGCTGCGGAGTTGGCTGCTATGGCGAAGAAGCTTGACAGTGATAGTGATTCGTCGTCTGAAAGCAGCAAAAGCAGTTCGTCTTCTGAAAGCAGCGATAGCAGCGACTCTGAACAAGAAGGGAGAGGAGACAAGGTTGCCGCCAAGAAAAAGGATTCCAGCAGCAGCTCAAGTGAATCTGATTCCTCGGACGACGAAGCGAAAACCAAATCTATGGTGACCACAAAGAAGGCAAGTGACTCATCATCCAGTTCCGACGAAGACAAGAAGTCTAGTTCCAAGGGAGAAGCTCCAGAGAAGGACGTATCTTCTTCGGATTCTGATTCCTCCTCGTCTAGTGATGTCGGAGAGGCCAAGCCTGTCAAAGTAGCTGCTCCTGTCAAAAAGGTGGCAGCTACAAAGGGTGAAAGCAGTTCTAGTAGTGACAGCAGTGCAGACTCAGAATCGGACGACGAGGAAGTTACGAAGGAGACCAAGAGTTCGAAAATGGAAGTGGACAACAAAAGTTCTGATTCGTCCTCTAGCAGCAGCAGCAGCAGCGACGACGAATCTGAGTCAACCCCAGACTCTGACCTACCAGGTGCAGAGGATAAAAGTTCCAAAAAGCGCAAGGAGGAGGTGTTCGAAGAGCCTCCCAAGAAGAAGCAAGCTGTAGCCAAAGGGTCCGAAGACAACTCCAAAGTCTACATTCGAGGTCTCCCATGGAGAGCAACCCAAGAAGAGGTTGAAGATTTCTTTAAGTCTTGTGGAAGTGGACCATCATCAGTCGAGTTGCCTTTGCAAGACGATGGTCGAAGCTCTGGTACTGCGATTATTGAATTCCCTGATGCAGATAGTGCTGCTGCAGCGATTGAGCTCAACGGAGCAGATTTCAATGGCCGATGGTTATCCATCAAGTATTCCAGTCCTAAACCTATCATGGGTGCTCGCGAGCCGACGCAGAAGCAGGAGGGATGCCGCACTGTCTTCGTTGGGAATTTGGCATGGGAAATTGATGAAGAAACTATCCGTGATAGTTTCAAAGACTGCGGAACAATTTCACAGGTTCGTTTTGCGACGGATAGGGAGACTGGTGACTTTAAAGGTTTTGGTCATATTGAATTTGAGGAAACTGAAGCCACTGATGCTGCGGTGAAGATGGCAGGGACCGAGATCTTTGGAAGAGCTGTCCGTGTTGATTTTGCTAATGATCGCCAAGCATCTGGAGGCCGCGGCGGCGGTGGTCGTGGTGGAGGCCGTGGTGGCGGTAGGTTTGGAGGCCGTGGTGGCGGTAGGTTTGGAGGCCGAGGAGGTGGCCGAGGTAGCGAACGAGGGGGAGGTGGCAGAGGATACATGTCGGCCAAGAAATCAGGTGGAATTGCGAGCTTTGCAGGGAAAAAAATTACATTCGATTAGAAAGCTTCTAAGAGTCTAGATTATACGTTGTTCATGGACACGCTTCTTCTTGCTTGGTATGTTGCAGGAGTACAGATATCTTTGGAGTCCGAATCCCTAGTAGCATGTTCGAGACATTTTACACTGCACAGTAAACTACAGAGGAACGTGGAAATAGTACCATAGTGAATTGGAAGCACGAACTCTACGTACGGGTCTACCAGAACTCATATTTGATTTTTCGATACTACAAAACCATGGTTTGAAGCAGTAGAGAATGACAACTGAAATGGAACAAAAGGCGGACATTACAAAGACGACACCACTCTGAAGCTCAATAAATACTGCAAAGGATTGGCCAAAATCGCAGATGGAAAGAGCAACAAGTCAATATGATGCGACCAACAGTCAAGTAGGACGGCCAAAGAAAAGCCTTGAAATTGACCGGCCACAAAGCCAATCCCCATCATTCCAACCTGAAATTGACTTTCGCGGTCTTGCGCTTGTATTCTTGGCCCCAGCACTAGGTGGATTTATATATGGTTTCGACATAGGTAGGTTTTCGTGACGGTAGCGGCCTCTGTATGGCTGACTTTTTTGAAGGTACGCAACAAATGTGTTTCTCAGGTTATTATTCCGTATAGGTGCAACTTCGTTCGTATTGGCAATGATGCGACACCCAAGAGATCACGACGTATGGTGGTATAATTTCCCGGGACTACACCAAGGTCTGGTAATATCGTCGCTCGCTCTAGGAGCCCTTTTTGGGTCGCATATCGTGCTTGTTTTCCTATCAGATTCGATTGGCCGCAGAAAGGAAATCCGTATTGCAGCATCACTGTATATTACAGGAGCACTCTTGAACATAATGGCAGGAAGTATCCTAGCACCATCTATGGTATGGAACGTAGGATTTGGAATAGGCTTGATGACTTTGTTGTGTGGACGTATACTGACTGGAGTTGGGGTTGGTTTCACAATGCATGGTGCACCAACTTACATGGCCGAAATGAGCCCTTCAAGTGTTCGGGGAACTCTGGTCTCCGCCAAAGAAACTGTCATTGTCTTTGGTATTGTTGTTGGGATGCTGATGGGGGATCTTATGTCTGATTATCCAGATTACTGGGTTGGTACGTTTACTTGCTGTACGTGGCTTCGATATGCCAACCATTCCTCGTGCTCATTGCAGCATTTTTCAGGACTGTACTATATTAATATTGTAGCAGCTATTCCAATGTTACTTTTGACATTTAAAATTCCAAGAAGCAAGAGATGGCTCCTTATGAAAGGATACCGCGAGGAAGCAAAGGAAAGCATGTCATTCGTCTATAAAGGGGATGTCGAGCAAGAGTTCGAAAGAATGGACGAAAGAATTACTACTTTGTGCTGTCGCCAACCCACAAGCACTGTTGTGAGTGACGAATCCGTCGAGGGCACGAGCATGCGGAATGACAACGGTTCTGTTTGTGAAACTCTGCAAGAAACAGAACCACATGATACTACAACAATAACAGATGCTGAAAGCATGTTTGCCCCTCGGTACCGTCATATAATTGTCCTTGGCGTTGGTCTGCTTATGCTGCAACAATTTTCTGGGCAGCCAGCGGTTTTGGCTTACTCTAGGGTCCTTTTTGAGGTTGCGGGGTGGAACGGCCACTCAAGTGTTGTAACGGTTCTCATTATGGGAATCACGTCAACTCTTACGGTGGCATTTGTCGATCGGTTGGGGCGCAAACTTCTTCTTATGACCGGTAGCGTTATAATGACTGTATCAGTGTTAGTATTGGCCTACGGCTTCTGGGGGTGGGATGAAGACTCTACCTTGACCTCATTCAACAAAAATCTCATCTTGGTTTCAATGTTCGTGTTCATATCTGGGTATCAAGTCGGTTTTGGTCCGATAACATGGACTGTGCTCAGTGAAGTTTACCCCATTGAAATCAGAGGAAAAGCAATGGCATTTTCTGTGGAAGTCAATTTTCTATGTAAATTTATCTCCCAGCTGTTCTTTCCTATCATTCAAGACTTGGTCGGATGGGGAAGTACCTTTCTACTTTTCTGCTGTTCGTGTGCTGCAGGCTTGGTTTTTGTAGCACTCAAGGTTCCAGAGACCAAAGGAATGACGCTTGAAGAGATTGAGGCACATTTTGGGAACCCAACAAAATCAAATGCCGGCACAAAACCTTTAAAGGCCCTCGAGAGCCCACTTTTGGAGGATGGAGAGCACCACTATGTTCCCAGAAAGTTAAATCCAATCGCTTAGGGTGGGATGTATAATAGCTCATAGTCCTTTTGAACTTGCCAACTACTATTTGTTTTGTGTACGGGACTTCTTCATTTTCAAAGTTCGAAAGAAGACATGATATAGTTTTCTTCTTTCAAGACGATCAGAACAATTCAGTACTTTGGGGTGTGTACATTCCAGTGCGGGCTCAGCAGAACGAGCCAGCCACCCCTGCCATCGTTGATCTAGAATCACTGGAAGAGGCGGTTCACTGAAGCAAGATTGAAACCATTGATCCACGGAAGTGTCATTTGTAAATTACGAAAGCTCCTAAACTCATGGCGACACCGACGATTGTAAGAGACATGCCGCTGGCCCCAGAAGAAGAGAGGCGTGACAGTTCAAGAGTATCAGATCGTGAAGTCGATTCACCTCCTGATCAAAGTGTTGCCACTTTATCGAATCCATGGGAGTTCGACGTGTCGCAGCCCTACTGTGCATCTTGCAGAGGTGATTTTAACCCCATCAATCGCCGCCACCATTGTAGGCTATGCGGTAAAATTTTCTGCAACAAATGTACGAACCAGAGGGCTTTAATTCCTCCGTCTAGTATTGTTCTCAGTCCACAAGCAGGGAAGAAGGCAGTCCCACAGGAGGCAGTCTCTTTCTCGCCAGATCCCGACCCCGATAGAATGTTGACATACATCGACGAAGATCAGCAACTACTATATGGGAAGGGTCTTGAAGAACGTTTTCAGCTGGCAAGGGAGCCTCTCCGCGTTTGCGTTCCGTGTTTCGAACAGTTGCAGCCGATTCAAGATGAGTTGCGAAATTCGAATTCAAATGCCATGAGATTCAATCACATCGACCCCACTGATCCACGGCGATTTTTGAATAGTCCCCTTGCTTTTACTCTCGGTCATGAGGTGCGAAAAGCAGCATATACACTAAACAACTTGCTACCGATGCCTAAGAAATTCGGGAGTGTCATCGACACAGACAGTTTTTTGTCAGGAGAGGCCAGGGAATTGCAACAATGCAAAGACGAGTGCGCCACGATCGGCCCTAATCTTGCTTCCCTGGATGGCGTTCAGATTCCAGCTCGCCTTTTGGAACAGGCAAAAGGTATCGCTGTGGTGACGGTCGTCAAAGGGGGTTTCGGTTTAGGTGGTGTCGAGTTCGGAACGGGACTGGCCGTTGCAAGGGTTGGAGATCAACAGTGGAGTGCTCCTTGTGCCATTGGCATGGCTGGGCTTAGCTGGGGAGGTAAGAAATGATGTTCTTGTGGGTCAGTTCTTAGAGTCAAGCTCATTTCGTTGCTGCACAATTGAAATAGCGTTGATTGGGGCTCAGGTTTGTGATCACGTATTTCTACTGATGACCGACGGAGCTGTTGAACTAATGTTCAGCAACAGTGGAAACGTTCAACTTGGCGCGGACATTGGTGTTGCCGTTGGTCCTGTGGGGCGAAGTGTTGAAGCTGATTTTGGTGCAGCACCAGGAACTTTCGCTCCAATCTATACCTACAGTATGTCGAAGGGTCTCTATGTTGGAATCTCGGTAGATGGAAAGATATTAAGAGTCCGGGATAGGGTCAATGAAAAGTTTTACGGCCGAAATGTAACAGGGATGGAATTCCTGCTTGGTCAGATCCCTACTCCACCTGCCGCAAGGCCTCTCTACGATGCACTCCAACGTTGCCATGTATATGCCACCGGGAATGCCAGGCACCGACCACCCCAAGGAGTAGCCTCTGAACGTGTATCAGATATTGGATTTGGTGAATCGACAGTCGTCATGCCTCCGGCTAGAAACGATGCTCATTCTTTTGCAGGGATGAGCGATATTACTTCTGATCCAGGATACTAGCAATAGACGGAGACGAAAATTAAATAGATACGTTAGATGTACAACTTTCGATTTAGCTTCTTATGCCGCCGTCTCCGAATCTCATACAAAGGACAATTCCTTCTAGTTGCAAAAGAGCAGCATTTATCGTCCCTCTCAGAGTTCAAGGTAACAAAAGGGTCGATTATTAACCTCCTTCTACTGTCTCCGAAATACAATTCCTCCTTCATGTACACATGATCTGGAAGACTCGCCACACAACCGTATCCATCGAGGACCACCAAGTGGTACTGGTCGTGACAATGCCGTCACAATGCTTTTGGTTTCTAGCCCCTGTCCCGGCCATGATCCAATCGGCTAGGCTTCTGTATCGGCTTGGAGCCTATGGCATCTGTTTTTCTTCAACTAGGAAAAGCACTGGTACGCGCGGATTGCTCGCTCCAAGTTGCACCCAGTCACTGTCGTCTAATGCAAGGGCACAATCTGTGTTGCTCATGCTTCCGCGGCGAGAGGGAACATATTTCTCGGAACCACGTGTAGTCCATCTCTCAGAATGATCCCTCTCAACATCCTCTGTCCCTAGCATGATGGTGTTGCCTTTCTGTCTATCCTTGATTGTGTGCACAGTCCCCCGGAAGGAGATTGGCACTTCGCGTCCACTTGAATCTTCGCTTCAACAAAACTTGATTTCGTACTACTCATTTCATGCATGTAGCTTCTGACAGCTTGTATTCAAAGTCCCTGATGATCAACTGATTTGTCGAATAGGGGCTCCGATACCTTTCTTTGGCACCATGAGCAGGATGAAGGTTGAAGACCATTCTAATGAGTCAATGTGTTCACGTACTGTACAGCTTTCAGATCTTAAGAAATATATGTATATAACAAACCATTCATGAAGTTTTACAGCTATCATGTGCTACACATGAAAATTGTGATGATCGATATAAATAAACCATCTCATCGATCGAAGAAACGGTTACGCAGATCAGATGTCGCCAAACGAGGAGACAAATCCACGATTTTGATTTTCGATTTCCAGCATTTCATATTCTATCCACGAACACAATAAAGAGTTGCTAACCTCCTCATTAACATACACACAATATAATAAAGGTGAGCTATGATTCGATTGTAGCTCGTAAACTTCTGTCTGCGACTTTGAATTGCTCGAGCTTCCTCCCCCCAGCTTCTGCTTCAGCGCTTTGTTTGTCGTTGCAAATGTTTCTTGGTTCAGCTTTCCATGTATCTCACGCTTCTGCCATGATCTCTTAGAATTTCCAATACAAAATGACTCGTTCAGTGGTCGATTATGAGTATCTTATCAACACTTCATTTTCAGATTCGAATAAGTCGGTGCGATCGAGTGTTCGTCCACGCTGGGAGAGGAAACGCCAACAAGGTCGCGACAGACCTCCTCTGTCTTCATACAACGGCGGGGACCGATTCATCCCGAATAGAGCAGGTATGAATATGGAGCTTTCGAAACATATGTTGCGTGGAAGCTCAGGCGCCGATTCAATGCAAGATGCACAAGATGTTGACATGAGTGACGGTGGCCCGCAAAGCCAAGCAAAGAGCAACCAGAAAGTCGTCCCAGACGCCAACAAACAAGAATACAATTCCCGACTGAGTGCCGCACTGCTTGGCCTAGCTGATAAATCTACCAACCGGATCATGAGCTTTAAGGAAAAGGCTCCGTCACCCAAGGGAGACACAGTTAACAACCTCAATATCCTTTACTCGGCTTCTGCCACAGCTTCTCAGAAGAAGTCAAATACGAAACTCGTTAACCGGGCAATTCCATCCGCACCTAGCAGGGTTCTTGATGCCCCGGATTTGATGGATGACTACTATCTCAACTTGTTGTCTTGGAGCGATACCAATATCCTTGCAGTGGCTCTATCCAGCACCGTGTATCTCTGGAATGCGGCATCTGGTGATATTCAAGAGCTTTGCACATACGATGAAGGCGCAGGATCGCACATTTCGTCTGTCGCTTGGGTTCAAGAAGGTGGAGGACATTTGGCAGTTGGTACGTCAAGTGGAAAAACGCAATTATGGGATATTCATGCTGGTAAACAACTTCGGTCCATGGATGGACACACAGATCGTGTTAGCTCAATGGCTTGGAACAGACACATTTTGACGACTGGAAGTCGTGATACTAGTATTATTAACCATGATGTGAGAGTGGCTCGGCACAATGTTGCTATCCATGCAGGACACGGGCAAGAAGTTTGTGGATTGGCTTGGAGCAACGATGGTGAGATATTGGCTAGTGGCGGAAATGATAATTTGCTGTGTTTGTGGGATGCAGCGTCGTCTGCGACGAATACGAGCGGACCTAGATTCCAGCTAACCGATCATCAAGCTGCTGTCAAGGCTCTAGCTTGGTCACCTCACGAACGTCATCTTCTTGCGACTGGGGGCGGTACTGCAGATCGCTCAATCAAGTTCTGGAACTCTCAGACGGGGGCTCTACTGAATTCAATCGACACCGGTTCCCAGGTGTGCGCCCTACAATGGAATCCATTTGAAAAGGAGATTCTTTCAAGCCATGGTTTCGCACGGAATCAACTTTGTCTGTGGAAGTACCCGTCCATGGCAAAAATCAAGGAACTTGAAGGGCATACTTCCCGCGTTTTGCACATGTGCATTAGTCCAGATGGTGGCACAGTTGTCTCGGCAGCGGGGGACGAGACTTTGCGTTTCTGGGACGTGTTTGCTCCACCTTCCAAGGCAAAACAACATCCAAAATCTGATATGTACGGGGGAAGCAGCATGCCCGCCAAACTAAGCTGGACTGCACAAATCAGATAAGCAATAGATGAGATTGCTCCAGCAGAGACATCTTTGTGCGCTAGCTCCTCTCTTACGCTAATTCCAGACTAAGCCGCTGGACAAGTTGGCGAGCTCAAAAATAGCTTTTATTGAGAACTTCAACCAGTTACAGGATCCCGGCAAACCCAATCCAAACTCTATCAGCGACATTGTCACGACGATACCAAATCCATAGCTCAGTAAATAAAATAAAAAAACAAATGACGATAAAGCTACTACGAGTGTAGCGGGACAACTTAGACAGCAAAACTCTCAGCTCGCAAGTGAAGATTATGGGAGCTCCAGATAGATGGACAGAGTGACATGCCTATCCATTGCTCAGTAGATAAAATAAAATCACAAATGAAGATAATGCTACTGTGAGTGTAGTAGGACAATTTAAACAGCAAAACTCACAGCTCTCAAGTAAACATTACGGGAGCTCCAGATAGATAGACAGGGTGTCATGCCTATGTACAGCGTAGTGGTCTTGCGGTTCAAACGCCTGTGTCTTTCTTAAGTTTTAGACGCTCCTAGTTCTGGAATTTCAAGCTCCTTCGAGTACTTCCAATTTCTCTTCTACTACACTCCCCGAAAACGTTCGGGGCTTCTCGTATCATTGCCATCAAGTTGTCAAGCCTCGTGTCAAGTTCTAGTACCTCATCAACAGTAGAGGCGCATCTTACCCCTATCAATTGCAGTTTCATGTGGAATAACGCAGTGGCGCTGCGGAAGAAAACTAGCCACAACACAACTCCACGTATGACGTTTTATCAAACCTATGTTCTCTCACTTTTCACCGAGTGTTAGATAGGTTCTAGCTTATGCCTACGCTCATTTCTTTGTTTTCATACGGTTCTTCTTCCGGCGCTTTCGCAGCTTGTGTTTGTTCATCATTTTTCTGCGTCGTTTTAACGTACTGATCATGAGCAATCCATGATCAAAGAGCGCCCGGAGATTCTGCCATACGCGGAAACGATTGACAACCAACGTAGATGCGGAAGCCTGAACGGGAGCATATGCATGGATTCCGAAAGCCTGATTCTGAAGCTGCAATTGGGGTCTCATCCTTATGCTTTGAGCTGCAAATGCAAGCCGTCGTGCTGCAAACATATTTTCGGGGAAACGGATTGAAGGGAAAGATGAGGCTTCTTCACAGCCTCAAGAATGTATCTGTTTTGTTTACTATTGCTGGGGTGTCGTTGCATGTGGCATCCATAGCTCATGCAGCACGAGCAGTGAACGACAGCCAGACGACGTCATCGAAGACACGAGCGTGCACGGAGAGGCAGGCGAATTTGACGTTACTCTGCATCCTTTTTTGGCGATCCATCGCCAAAGGTCAGTTCGCTCCCCTCTTGACATCCAGCATTTCAGCAATAAAACAAGGTGAGGAAACAACGTTTCTCTTGACAACTATGAGAATTCAGCGGCACCGTCGCAAAGCTGACACTGCTGTCAAAGAAGCAGAGGCCGAAAGTTATAACCAGAAAAGAGCCCAGCAATTCTACAAGAACTACCAACCCGCTCAGAGTTCAGCGGTGGTCGAGACAGTCTTCCGTAAGCCAAAGACGTTCGCAAACCTCCATGAATACGATGGCAAACATACAGTTGATCATGTACCTACAGCTGTTGGATTCAACTCATTTGATTCAGCTGATGAGATCATGGAGGCCAAGATGAAGCCAAGATACGATTTCACCGTGGCGCCCGAACACGAAACAAAGAACGACAAGGAAGAGATCAAAGACAAGACATCCACCAGGACCCCCCCTGACTATGCACCTCAATTGGAAGAGCTAAAGAATGCCGTAGGGAGACTGAGAAAGGTGACAAAAGGGTCGAAGTTTTCGAATCAGCGAGGCAAGGCAGAAACAAGGGCCAAAATCGATGAACGATCAAAAGAAGCTGACAAGGAAGAGGTTGACAACGATCGATACGGTGGCTTGAGTAACTTGATCGTTAGCGAGGATGATAGTTGTCCCGCGATGTGGAAAAGTTACAGCGAAGATAGTGCTGATGAGAAAAATCTCACCAGGAAGTCTACCACCGAAGAAACGAAAAGACGTCGAGCTGCTGCAATAGTAGAGGCCAAACGTATACGGGCTCTCAACTCTGTTGCAGACTCTGAAGAACAAACTCCATTCGAAGTAGATATGGGTATGGATCCTCGACTTCGTCCGAATACTGGAGGGTCGGTTTCCGGATCTTCGAGGAAGAGTTGGTCGTCATGGCGCAATAAGTCCAGAATGACAAATACAGCCGCGGATTCCACTCCAAACCTCACGGGGGTGACGGAGACAACAAACAAGAAACAGCTTGCACCTTTTTCCGTTGTGAGTAACTCTATCGTCGCTTCTCAACAACCTCCACCAAATTTCTCTGAAAACATAGTCGAGAGAATGCGCTACGACGATGCTTCGTACGGAACTGAGAGCCAAAGCAAAAGCTACGAAGACGAGATGGAATCGAGACAATCATCGGCGAATATCCAATCCCGGGCTCCCATGGAAAAGAATCTGGCCAAGTATGTATTCGAGGGCCTATCCAACTTTGCCAATGTTAACTATTGGTTTGGAGAACAAGAACGGAAGACAGAGAAAGAAATTGGCCACAATGGATCAAGAGATGATTCCCGAAGCACAAAAACTTCGAAAAGCTCCGCCGCTAAATCTTTGACATTGGAGAAGGTTCATTCAAAGCAATTGTCACCAAAGTCATTGTCGCCGTCAAAGAAAGCAAAACCGTCTTCTGCCATGGTGTCCGAAATCTCTTTCCCTACACCCGAGCCAGAAACTATTGCCGATCAAAGTATCAACGATGACGTCAGTATCTTAGGACTTGATAAGCAAAAGCGGATGACAACTGGCAAACAACAGGGCATGAAAAAACACGTGGAAGACAGCGAGAATCATGTGCCACAGCAGCTGAAGAAGAAAGGAAATTCGAAGGTTTTCGGCAATATCCTTGGTCACAAAACAAAGGCGTAAAAGGACGTACACAAGAAAACGACTGATTGCGCATTGGAAGAATCGTGTCTTCTTACTCGTGCTTTGAAGTGGCAAGCAATCAATCTGATGGAGAGATGTAGATGGTGGTCCTTCAATCTCGAATGAGTAGCAAAATAATTCGTAGTATAATGGTAACTCTGAAAGAGCATGGATGAGCGGACTGACTACCCCTGCCAACTCTCATCATGTTAGAGTCTTTCACGGAAATTCAACGGCACCACACTCACTTTTCTGGATTGTGTGAGAAAGAATTTCAAGCAAAACAGATCTTTCACCATCCTCGTGCCTTTACGAATCAAAACAGCATCAATCTAAAGAACGTTCTCCAACAATCTCCGTCCTTTAAACCATACTCATTGGTCGTCTTCGCAGAAGAGAAAAGAGTGACAATAGTGGTGTATTGAAGATGCGGACCAGGTTGCTGCTCGTTGTGTTGGTGCCAAGCTATTTTCGAACTGTTGTATTTTAAACACATTGCTGAACTTGTCCCGGACCACGCTTTCCAGCAATCGTCTCTATAAAACTGCTGCAAGCCAGCTTCACGATCCACTTCTTTGAGCTCTCTCCAACACTAGCAAGCGGTGCTTAGTATTGTTTTTGACTATAGTTTAATCCACTTCACCTCAGAGTTGTTCTCAAGAGTGACTATTGTTGCTCCTTCTCCTTTGGATACTTCTTGCCAGCCACCAAACCTCATGGCCATTGCCATGCAACAACGAGTTACTTCCGACTAATCAGATTGCTTTATAGGACAAATCATGATACAGTATTGTTGGAGGTTGGGTACTCGTCCGAGAAAATCTGTCCGATAAAAATGAAAACGATTACGGCCCTATGGCCACAGGGGATTGCTGAGAAAATGTACCGCACTTTTCCTCGATCCATTCACGTTTTACGTAGACGCTTACGCCTTTTCAATACGGAGCTAGATCTGGGGTGGACCATGGATGGAACTCACGGACCATGATGAGAAGAGCGAGTTTACATCATTCATCATTGTTTCCTTTCTTACGTCATTGAGATCCATATTCAAGTATGTCAGACACTTTCCTTTTTACCTCTGAGTCGGTCAACGAAGGACACCCAGGTAAGATTGCGGGAGCCTTGTCCGGAGATTTTTGAATGGGTTTCGATTCATATTTATCCATTGGCATTCTGAGCTGAGTCCCATTTCAGCCCTTGCAGCATAACTAATGTTTTCTGTGATGTACTGCAGACAAGCTATCTGATCAAGTTTCGGATGCTGTGTTGGATGCCTGCCTTGCCGGTGACGAGTTGTCTCGTGTGGCCTGCGAGACTTGCTGTAAGACTGGAATGGTTATGATTTTTGGGGAGATTACGACATCTGCCACGGTCAATTACGAGCAAGTCATTCGTGACGCTGTGAAAGATATTGGATATGATGATCCTGCAAAGGGTTTTGACTACAAGACTTGTAACGTCATTGTCGCGATTGAGGAACAATCTCCAGACATTGCCCAGTCCGTTGATGCTCAGAAGATTGAAGACCTTGGTGCAGGAGATCAAGGCATCATGTTTGGGTATGCAACTGATGAAACTGAGACTCTTATGCCTTTGACTCACATGCTGGCTACACAACTTGGTTCCAAGATCACTGAAGTGCGCAAGAATGGAACTTGTGACTGGGTCCGTCCCGACGCGAAGACTCAAGTCACGTGCGAGTACAAGATGGAAAACGGTGTCCCTGTCCCAATCCGTGTCCACACCGTGGTTATCTCTTGCCAGCATTCAGAAGAAGTTTCCAATGAACAAATCGCCAGCGATCTAATGGAACATGTTATCAAGCCCGTTGTGCCCGAAAAATATCTAGATGACAATACTGTGTACCACTTAAACCCTTCTGGTCGATTCGTTATTGGTGGACCGCACGGAGATGCTGGTTTGACTGGACGCAAAATTATTATTGACACCTATGGAGGATGGGGCGCCCATGGTGGAGGTGCTTTTTCCGGAAAGGACACAACAAAGGTCGATCGTTCTGCGGCATATGCTGCGCGCTGGGTTGCCAAATCGTTGGTGGCAGCTGGGTTGTGCAAGCGTGCTTTGGTTCAACTATCCTATGCAATCGGTATATCTCACCCTCTGTCGGTATATGTTGACACTTACGGCACTGTCAAGGAGGGAATGACTGATTCAGAGCTTGTGAAGGTGATTGAGAAGAATTTTGATTTGCGTCCTGGTGGAATTATTCGGGATTTGGACCTTCGCCGTCCTATTTTCCGAAAGACAGCTGCATATGGGCACTTCGGACGAGAAGATCCTGACTTCACCTGGGAGAAGCCAAAGAAACTTGAACTGTAGAATCCATGTTTTGAAGTACCATGCACTGATGAGTTGAAGCAGCATTTGCAGTTATTTTGCATTGAAGTTATTTAATCTGGAGAGTTTCTTAAAGTTTTTAAGTATGCAGCTCCATTAACTTAGAACTAGAGAGGTTGAGATTGCCCTGCGTAATGCTCGAAATGAGGAGTAGCTGTCATGTTTACTTGGTGGTGTGAAGAGTAGCGAAGCAAGGGTCACGTATTCAATCAAAACGAAGTTTCGGAGTTAGCATATGTATGTACGATAAGGGGAAAATGTTCTTTTCTATACTGTATCGTTGAAGGCAAAGATTCGTTTAAACATGTTTGGATGTCCTCAAAACCAAAACGATGCAACACATCACTCAGCCAAGAAATCACAAATCCGAACTCAAATGGTTGTTTGAGGTTCGTGGAGAACGCGTGCATGGTCTATGGCATAACAAGAGTACAGTACGAGAATTTTTGGTTTCAGTAGAAATGCGTACAGAACCAACCTGAAAAGCTGGGCGGATACACATACAATGGATCTGAACCCATCTCAGTCCTTGCTTGTGCATTTTTATAAATCTTAGCTTGTGGCTTTCTTGTGAAGATTTCCTTGTTCTGGATTTGAGTGACTCGAGAGTGCTACTAGACATCGACTCAGAGAACCAACGCCGATCCATCAGCATTTTGTCTTGGAAAGCTGCTCTGAAGGAATTTTGCTATTTGCTGTCATTTCTGCCAACCACGATGTCTCGGTCAAAAAGCAAAGGAAAGACGAGATCTGGAGCGTCACCTAGGAAAAAATCGGAGCCCACGATTTACGTTTGTCCATACACGGATCAAAACGTTTATATACAACGAGCTACATTGGCTGATTTGAAGTCGAAATCGATCTATCATGCAGGGGGAAGGAAACGTTTGTGGATGTTAACGTCGTCGCAACTCCGTCACGAGCTTTATGCGGAGGCTGCTCAAGCCCTGGCAAGTGTGGAGCAGTCCTTGTTGCCCAGTTATGGAGGGCGCTCTTGGGAAGTCACTTGTGCAATGAGCGAAGAAAATGGCAATATTTTATTTCGAGCGTGGAAAGGGAAAATGGAGCTAGCTGTCTTGCCACATTTGTTAGAGAGAATTCCAGATCCACCAACATGGCCTGGCAGAAAGAGTCGTCAGTTGGATGAATTTTTTGAAAACGAAAATGAGGAAGATCCGACAAACTTACAGTCTCGAGAAGTATCCACGCTTAGCTCTGTGGCATGGGATTTAAGGCATCAGTATCCAGAACCAAGTGTTTCCATCAAGTGGAAGTCGCCAGATCACAGAATATTCAATTCGCGCAAAGCTGCATGGGATCATGCGCATGAGATTGCAAAAAGGGAAGTCTTCATTGACAAACACATTTTAGGTATCGGGGCTTCGGGAAAGCTCTTGCAGCCGACTATTCCGTCTGGTCCAACCGCTCTCAAAGTCGGAAAATTGCGGTTTGAAAGGGATGGGCTATGGGTAGTTAACCAGGAATTGGATTGGCAAGAAGATAGGCCAGAACTATTGCAAGAAATTGAAGAGCAGAAAAAGCAGGAAGGAGAAGAAGAAAATATGGAAGAAGAGGCATTCGATGGAACAAATAAGCTTGGAAAAGAGGGAAACCACAATGAAGCACAAGAAACAGATGTTTCAAGAAAACGAAAGCTGACTCCTCGTTCGTTTTTTATTCAGTCACAACGGCATGAATATCGACTCAAGAAGCAACAGAGTATGACAGGTTCGAAAGTTACTCTGAGGCAAGCCGAAGCAGCATTGCGAGGAGTGTGGAACGGATTGCCCGCAGACGAGCAGAATAGTTGGAAGGAAAAGCTGGCAAAGCATCGTGTAGCCAACTGTTGTAGAGAAGATAGCGAACACGATCCACAGCGAAAGAGCGTTGAATTGAATACTGTCACATATTTCATCAATGCTCGACGAC
>JAAMXS010000848.1:0-22505 GCA_019693525.1 Cylindrotheca fusiformis | reverse complement strand
ACTTCTTCACTTGCACATGGAATTCGTCGGCCATATCTTCTTTGGATATTCGCTTGTTCAGCAATCGTTGCGTGTGGCCCTCTTATTTCTCTCTCTTCTTTTTGCGACGAAAGTAGCCGGTTGTATGTGCTCAAGTAAAACGAACCGGAAGCATGAACGTGTTGCTGGTTGCAAGGATTGAGTTGATGTGGGTGACGATAGAGACGGATACAACAAAACCAAGCAAGTTCTCTAGGTCTTTTTGACTTATTCGCGAGAGTCATTAGGCTGAAAGGTATTGATGATTTATTGATGGGGTCATTTCAACTAGGGGGAGGACGATAAGTCAATCTTGGGGAAAGATGCCCTGTTTAAGGATTCTTTGAGAAGACAACCAATAATATTGGGATCTGAATACTTTCAATAAACGGTCACTCGATCTTTGTGGATTTGCTTTTGGGCCAGCCAAAGATCCAACAGTCATCTTTTCCATATCTTTTCGTTGCCGTTGTTCCAAATCCTCTATTAATATCACCCATAGTCTCAAAGGCAGTGTCCCCATCATCGTCTCTTGAATGCAAATGATAATACTCCAGATTTGATTGCTCTCGCTCCTCATCGCCGGTCTTGCAGTTGGAGATCATGATGGAATGCACAACAAGGGAGGTACGAAGAATTCGTGATTCGGTCCGTATTGCTTCTATTCCCCATCACATGTCATTTTACGAAAGTGTCTCGCTCTCTTTTTTCTTTCTTTTTCTTCCTTCCTCGAAGCGAGAAGGAGAAACGGCGCATATCAGTTCTTACCAGAAAACGTATCCCACGCTTCAGGGTGTTGGTACTAGTGATGATACCCATTATGGAATCCAGACGAAGAGTTTGCGAGGTGGAGAAGCAAAGAATTCAACAACAAAAACCGTGACAGGAGGCCGCAGCCTCGTATCGGGTGTCCCTATGGTGGATATGGAACAGCAGCTTGTCCTAGGTGGACGGAAATTATCACTATGGGAGCTTATTTCCGGTCTCGCGGCTGCCTGGACTTTACGAAAGGAAAGCTAGCATGATGTAAGAACTTGGAAGCGAGTAGAGGACGGATCCAAAAGAAGAAAGCTCCGTAGGAGCCGAATGGATTCACATTTACCGCAAGACAACGAGCGACGGCGAATTGCAACATTCCAATCAACTGAGCAGTCGGACCAAATTGGAGCTGCGCAAGATTCAAGTGTGGAAAGCGAGCGATTCATCGCGGGCTCTGGGGGATTGAATGGCGGATTTCTACCAACACGGACGCCCGTGATGATGAGGGCCTTTGCCTCCTTGATCTCTATGACGCAGAATTTGTGGGCCTGCCAGAGTGTAATACGTGCAGGGAAGTGGTGCTCAAGTCTTAGTGTACTGGCAAATGCCGTTGATCTGAGCAGTTATGACCACAAGGGGTCTGCATTGGCATGTGCTGAATCCACCTGAATGCATCAATAGACTAGATGTAACCATATTACAAAAGCGGTAGGCTTTTATAAGTACGAAGTGAGAGAAATTAGAGACAGAAGTTGCTTGGAAATAACATCTGATCGCTGATTTCGGCAATGCGACTCCGCAAAGCTCTTATTGAACTATGCTACAATGATGATCAGTCTTTCAGCTAAATACCTGATACGTAAACGAGGTATGAACCCCGTCCTCGCTTGTTTTATCCACAAAGGAACATTTTCACGCTTGTTTTATCCATCTTGTGCGTTGTCCAAGACGATTCAAACCTGCAGTGACAGCTAACGTTCAGTATACCACAAGAATGAGTTGCCTCGGAAAAAGCAATAATACCTGACAATGACTGCTGGTCCGTTTCACCGTCTGATGCTCCTACTTCGTCGCTTTTTCTCTGCACAATGCTTGAGTATCGTGGTCATGACAGGTCCAGTATCCTTTGCTGTCTACTTCGCTCAATCTCGCTATTTGTAGCAGATGAAGGGCCAAGTCTCAGTAGAAATCAATCGTGGGGATAGATACCTGTTTAATGATTGAATGAAAAAGAACAAAAATGTAGAGTGGGTTCCGCATACTTGATCCTTCTGACTTTGTTTTGTAGGCCGAAGGAATCAATGCCGTGTACAGTATAGTGTTTGTAGAAATCAATCGTGGGGAGAGATATCCCTGCTTAAGGGACTGAATGAAAGGAACAAAGAACTATAGTATGCTGGTCGTGCCGCTTATAAGAATCTAGCTGTAGTATTGCTTCCTGCGTTTTTGTTATGCAGGCAGATCCATGACTGCTCAACCAAGGGCCAAGATTTAGTAGAAATCAATCGTGGGGATATCTGTTGTTTAAGGATCATAGAAAAGAATGGGTTCCGAATACAATCTATTCACGGTCGCTGGTTCTTTCTGCGTTTGTTTGGCACCATCACCGAAAGATCCAACAGTCATTTTTTCCTTTTTTCTTTATTGTCAGCCATCGATTAGTGTCCCCACTATCATTTCTTGAATGCAAATGAAGTATCTCCACATCTGCTTGCTGTTACTCTTCAGTGCTGGCCTTGCAGTTGGCGATCATGGTGGAGTGCATCACCACACACAAGGTAAGGAAAAATCGTGATGTGCTCCATGGGTCTAATCCCCCATAAGACGTCAATTGAGCTTCTCATTTTGTTTCTTCTCTTTCTTTCCTCAGAGCGAGAAGGAGAAATGTCCCATATCCGTTCTTACCAGAAAACGCATTCCACGCTCCATGGTAGTACTGATGATACCCATGACACAATCCAGAAGAAACGGTTGCGAGGTGGAGAAACAAAGAATGCAACATCAACTCATGGTAGGAGACCGCAACCCCGTGCCGGGTGTCCCGATGGTGGATCAGGAACAGCGGCTTGTCCTTGGTGGACGGAAATTGTCATTGTTGGAGCTGGCATTTCCGGTCTCACGGCAGCCTCAACATTACGAAAGGAAGGGTTCCATGACATTAAGGTCTTGGAAGCGAGTTCAAGAGGGTATGGAGGACGGATCCAGAAGAAAGCTCCCTTTGGATTTGATCTCGATGTGGGAGCCGAATGGATTCACATTTACCGCAAGACTACGGGCAATGGTAAATTCAAGAATCCGAATCAACTCCTCCGAGCAATTGTGGATCGCAACAACCTTGATGTGAGCAGCAAGACCAAATTGGAGCCGCGCAAGATGAAAGTGTGGGATGGTTCCGAGAATGAAGATGATACGACTGGCACTGATTATCGTTGGTTCGACTATACCTGGTACGATTTTGTCAAGGACGAAATTGTGGAGCCCCAAAATGTGCAACAGAAGATCGTGAATGGGTGCGTCGTGGATCACATTTGGTACGATTCCAAGTACACCATTGCCTATTGCAAGAATGGTCAGGCATATGAATCGTACTACTCGATAGTGACCGTTCCCATGGAGATCTTGAAGCAGAACAAGATTCAATTTGAACCAGCGCTGCCCTCTTCCTTTCGGAATGCCATTCGTAGATACAAGATGGGAGAAGGCATCAAGGTGTGGATGGAATTCAAGAGCAAATTCTATCCCGAGTATCAAGCACTGGAGAGTATCCAAGAGAACCACGACGTGTATGACGACTGCGATGAAAACAGTTGGGGCCAGCTGCTGTATTACGACGAAATGTATGGCCATTCCAATAATAAGAACAAACATGTGATGGGTATGTTTGCCCATGGAACAGGCACAGCTGCAAGATTCAAGGACATGGATGACGATGCCGTTGTCAAGGATCTCTTGTCCCAATTGGATTCCATTTACAATGGTAAGGCTAGTGAAGAATATACTGGCAGATCCTACGTCCAACAGTGGACGAATGAAAGGTACATTCAGACGGGATATACGCAGTATGCTCCGAGATCGGCAATGCGACAGATGCGAAAGCCATTGGTGTCGAGTGGAACGGTCTGGTTTGCGGGAGAAGCCATTCCACCGGATGCAGATGATTGGGGATTCGCCCATGGTGCCGCTCAGTCTGGAAAACGTGCTGCCGAAGAGGTTGAAGCCAAGTACTGTGCCCGAATGCCTGAAGAATGCTAAGAAGAAAAAAGACACCCATGCTCATTATAAAATGTATAATGAGCAAGGGAGCAACTATTATCATCATGAGTTTGCTATAAAGTTGTGTATTATTACGAAACAATAAATTCTACAATGATAGAAAGCGTCTTTGTGCAAAGAAGAAGTCATGGGTTTGGAACTAGGAGCAGTGAAATAGAAGTACAGTTCAAGTCCATCAGCCCTACCTTCGAACTAGACAGGATGAGTTTGGATTCACAGGAGTCGGACAGTGGAGGACAGGCAGGAGTGCTACTTGGAGGAACGGAGAAGGCGGAGATCCATCATATGTACGTTGGAGGACTCTCACAAATCTCTCTAGCAATAATGTCGATGATGGCAACAGAGCTGATCTCCTCGCTCTCTGCGTTTTGCAAAGAATCCCCTCCCCTTGGCTTGACTTTTTTTCTTTCTCTATGCTCACTTGACCCTCCACTGTGACAAATTTGGTGGTCAAAAGGAAGTCAAAATTAGAGTGGTCAAAATTTACAGATCTTACAGACTGGTACTGTACCATTGTATTATTTGTCGAAGCTCATCGAAAAGAATAGAATTGCCTCTAAAACAGCATGTCTCAGTGAGAAAAAAGAACTCGCTCTGAATTAACCTACTGTACGAACCCATCATCATGTACTATTATGCTAACTGGATCATTCCGCACTTTGGCTCACTTGCATCGATTTACTGCAACAAAATACACTTTCAATCTTGTAAAGAAAAAATCCGATTCGGATCACCAGCACAGTAGTACTCATCTTACGTATCGCTACGCTCGTACGATTGAAGGAGAAGGGGGAGGCCGAATCCTCGCATTCGGCTGGTTCTCTCTCTCGTGGATTCTCATCCACGTCAGAAAGCGCGAATACTCCTTGGGAGGAGAATCATAGATTCTAAGACGGAGATACAAAAGGAGTATCTGAGTTGCCAGGTCCGAGGAGTGGGATGACAATGGCGGGGCATCACTCTTGCGCCGGCGAAACCTGTTCTCGCCCCTCATGTTGTCGGCCGGTTTCCAAGACAAACCTGTTCCACTGTGTTGTGCGTAACGGTTTTGGTACGGCGGGAGTGGAAACGGACAGGACTAGCACAGTTTACCGTGAACGGTGGTTGACATTTTTCCCGTGTTTCAACCAATACACCAATAAAATAAACAAATCACATACACTCTTACCACGAGCAAGACTATCACTTATCAACAACAACATCATCATCATCACCATGTACCCGTACGGTAGCAGCAGCTCGGACAGCAATAACAAGAATAACTCTAGAAGAAGCTTTCATGACGAAATGAGACAATCCAGAGACTTATACGACGATGGCAAGGAACAATATGCTCGTGGCGAGTTTGCCGCGGCCTTGGACCTCTTTCGTCGGGCCGTTGCCAAGCATGAAGTCTTGTTTGGCAAATACCACAAGGAAACCGTGCAGTCCTACTGGTGGATGGGCAAGGCTGCCTGCAAACTCGAGCAACGAAAGGAAGCCCTAAAGGCCTTTCAACGCTCGGCCCGAATGGGTGAATCCGCCCTCTCCCAGCCCGTGTATCAAGAAATGTGCCAAGACATTCAGAACTGTTGGAACGATGTGTACCAAGAGGAGGACAGTACAAAGATACTGAGTTCTCTCTTGCAGATCTTTCGACACGAACAAGAGGGCGACAAGGCTTTCAAGGGCCGACATTATAGCAAGGCCATTCAATGCTACTGTCAAGCACTGACCCTGCAAGACACGTTGATTGGAAAGGACACACTGGATGGAGCCGACATTCGGTGCAAACTGGCGTTCTCTTTGCTCAAGACATCGGCCACACCGGAAGCTGCCAAGACATTGAAGCTGGCCTACAAGTGCTACGTCGACACGGTCGGCGAAGATCATCCAGCGACCTATGGAGTGGCAGCTACCATGAAGACCATTACGGCATGAGAATGGAGCGTGCGCCCTGTGATTGATGATTGTATCCACTAGAAAGAAACTTATAATTTTTGTACACATGATAATGCAAAGAATAGACAAAATTGAATGAATCCTAAAAAGAAAGGCAACTTTTGATATGTAGGTTTCACTCGTACCAATAGCTATTGGTAGAAGAGTAGTTCCGCCAAATCCTCAACTATTCTACTGCAGCTATAGAATCAAGTATTGTATCACATTCCTCGCCTATCTACTTATGTGTGTTGTTTAACTTGTTGGTTTGAGCGGGACATCGTGCTTCGTTTGGACGTAATGCATCGCCGTTTCCACTGGAATGGTTGTGATTCCCATCTTGTCAAAGAATTGCTTCACACGTAGCAAATCACGACGCAACAGCTCTTCGGCATCACCATGACGAATGTCCACGGCTTGACCAAAATCAATCAATGCAATTTGCAGAGTATCATCATCATTCTTGTCATTGGAACCAGTCTCAGCAGCAGCCGGTTTAGCGGAAGCAGAAGCAGCAACGGGGGTAGTTGAAGCATCTTCTTCCTCCACTGTTGCAGCTGAAGCAGCCACAGCACCTGCGGAAGCTGCAGATGTTGTGGCTGGAGTATCCGCAGCAGGAGTAGTGGAAGCAACCGAATTCTCCATAGCGACGACAGCAGCAGGGGAACCTGCACCCTCAGGAGGAGCCACCGCACGACCTACTGGGGTATCGTCATCCAGCAATAAGTACCTGGGACATACCAAAATGTTGTATTCACTCAAATCACCATGGACCAGTCGTGCTTCCGTGTACAAAGTTTGAATGGCGGCCATGCATTGTTCGTACAGGGCCGTCCATTTTTTGCTACCCTTTTTCATTTTGACTTCTCGCAATTGCGGACAGGGCCATCCATCTTCACCCAAAAAGCGTAAAAACAAGACATTTTCCTTTTGGTGCAAGGGTTTCGGTACGGGAACTCCCGCACGGTGGGCCCGAATCAAATTGCGAAATTCCTTTTCGGTCCACTTTTCCAATTGGACCCGACCGCTGGACAGGGAATATTCTTTACCCTTGTATCGGGGATCCCCATCGACGTATTGGCCACGATTTCGAAATTCTTGAATCCGCTTAAAGACCTTGACGGCGACATCGTACCCGCCACTCAATGGTCCCTGGTTGGCATGGTACACCATGGCTTCCTTACCCTCCTTGACACATCCATTGAACTTTTCAATGAGTTCACTATTCACCGCCTTACCGACCAACAATCGAACGCGACTGTCCAGGGCACCATCCTTGGTCTTTTCGGTATCCGTATTGGCCCGTCCTTGTCCATGGGATGCAACACCCTTGACGGTCTTCTTTTTCATGGTTTGTTGGAATGAATTAAAGGCCTTGTTGCCGACCCGTGTCGTCGTTTTTCTGCTACTACCAGTACTACTATTATAGTAGTAGTCATCATCGTCATTGTCGTCCAGATCCAATTGCAATCGATGTGCATTGGCTTGTCCATCCAATTCCAGATCATGTTTGGTACGGAGTTCCTGATTGGGACCCAAAATGGCAGATCCACCATCCACCTTGATCCATTGGGAAGGATATTTTTGTTGCTGCTGTTGTTGAGAATTGATCCGATATCCGGACGATTTCATATTGCTATTCCATAATAACAATTCCTCGTCATCATCAGCATCACCATGATCCTTCTTCAACAAGAGTCCCTGTTGTTGTTCCAACAAGTATTCTTCCCGTGTTACGATCCGGACATTTCCTTGATTCTTTTTTTTTGTTGCATTATTATTATTATTGGATCGTGCCAACTGTTGACGAATGGCATCTTGTTCTTGTTCCAATTGCATGGCAAGTTGCAATGATTTTTGTGCCTCTTCTTCATCTGCCTGCTGGATTGCCTTTTCAATGGAAGCCAATTCTTCGGCCGACAATACATCTTGTTCCTTTGGTGGCATTGCAGCAGCAGCAGCTGCCACAGGGGCAACAGCTGCAACAGCTTCACTGGCTGTGGCAGCGCCGGCCGATTCTTCCATTCCTGCCGCCGCTCCCGCCGCCGTCGCTGCTGCCATTTCCGAAAGTCGTATCGCCATTTGCAATTCTTCCTCTTCTTGTGACATTTGCAAGGATTGTTGAATTGCTTGATTCATAATTTCTTCTTGACGTTTTTCTTCTTCCTTTTGTTTCATCCGTTCCTCTTCTTCGGCCATGATGGAACGCAGACTTTGTTTCTTGGTCGTCTCATTGTTGTTGTTGCAAGATTCCTTCTTTTCGTCCTCTGTTGTTGTTGCAGCAGCAGGAGCAGGAGCAGGAATCGCCCATGTCTTTTTCTTGGGTACAGGCTGCTTGATTTCCTTTTCTTGCTGCTGCTGTGTTGAAAATGTGGAAGATGCCTCTGTGGGTGATGGTTCTTTCGATGATTGACTAGTAGTCGTAGTCGTATTCATCGTATTATTAACAGTAGGACGTCTGTTTCCATCAATGGCTTTAGCTTCATCCTCGCTAGTATTGCGAATAGGTGTTGGATTGGGAGCAATATCTGTCATTATTTATTCAAAACTTGTTTTCTTCTCGAATTTATATTGTGAGACCTATTAGAACACAGTTGAAAGGGAACGGAGTTGGGTCTTATTAGTTGTTTTGTGGTTGCAGTGATGGTTCGTGTGTGGGCGGGTTCGACTATGCAAACATGATGCATGTTTCGATCGAACCAGTCGTGCCACGATTGTGGCTGATCCATTTGACCAGAATGACGTCAGCAAAAAAGGTGTCAAGAGGGCCAACTGTCTGGGGTGTCTGTAGTTCTGTCCCAATATATAAATATACAGTGTATATGTACTACAGTACGTACTACACACTGTCGACGACAAGATGCCAAACGCGTCAAATGTTCCGACTGGACAGGCGGTAGCATTCTCATGGTGTCATTCATTTCGTGAATGCGGATTGGATGGTTGTGGTGGCACTTGCCAAAAGAACAACAACGAAATAAATAGATTTTCGAACAAGAAGCAGTGTGTGTGTATCATATGTCCCCAACTAAATTCACTTTTTGGAGGAGTATAGACCTGCATACGTATATCAAAGAAGACAGACATCAGAATAGTTCTCATTCTTCTTTCTTTGTTTCTGTTTTGGCTGTTATCATTCCTCACCGAGTAACACACGTCTTTTCCCCTTCTGCTCAACAACAAGTTTTCAATCCATCATCATCATAAAAAAAGAGAAATACGAAGTCGAAGAACAAAGCTACAACACGAGCACATTAAAAAAAATTTGAATCGTATATATACTATAAAGCAGAGGAGAAATGCCATATTATCAATTGAAGGCAGAATGGTATGAATATAAGGGTGGTCAAGCTCCCAAAGATGTCGTTCGAGTACGGGTACCGGGCTGTGTGTTGATGATTGACCGATGTGCCTTTTACAATGATACCAAATTGACCTATCTCGAACTGGAACATGGACTACGAACCATTCAAGATTATGCCTTTTATGGGTGCGAATCATTGTTCGAAGTGACGTTTCCATCAACCGTGACGCACATTGGTGTATATGCCTTCTTTCAGGCCACATTGTTGACCGAAGTTATCCTACCGAAAAGTCTATTCATTATTCAAGCATCGACCTTTGAGGGATGTCAATCGTTGGAAACGATTACACTACCAGCATCGGTACAGGACATTCATCATTATGCATTCTTCAATTGCATCCGTTTGGCTCATGTGAATTGGTCGGCGTCGACCGGTAGTAGTAGCAATCTCAAGGAAATTCATGACCATGCCTTTGGGAATTGTCATTCCTTACGAAAGATTGAACTTCCCAATACGATGAAACAGATTTATCGTGATGCCTTTTGCAATTGTCGTCGATTGGAAACGATTGGATTGGCAGAAGGGTTGGAAATTGTAGAACGGGGGGCGTTTCGTGGTTGTCATTCCCTCAAACAGATTGAAATTCCATCTACGATCCAAGATTTCAATGAGGAAGATATCCGAGAGGGTTGTGAGAAATTGATCATCAAACGACGAGACTCTCGTGGAATGGTCTGCTTCAAGATGTGTACCATTATGTAAAAGACCGAATGAACGAAAAAAGAGGACACAACAAGCCAATGAGAATTTTTTGGCTACTATACCATTGAAGAACTTTTTGGCTGCGCAGTCCGTATTTTGTTGTTTTTGCGACGACGCCACGCCTTGGTGGGGTTGTGCTCTGCCACCAGGCAGTAAAAAAAAGTGAGACTACTACATATTTGGGGCAAAATTGACCATGATGATGATTGCATCGCACAAACGAGTTTCGAATTGTATATATACAGCACATGACACCACCTTGACTTACTCTATTCGACACCAAAAAACAGCAACCCTTGCTGTTCCATAGTCTCATTTTTTTCCAGTGTCCAAATATATTGTGCCTTGATTAATTGAATCTTGGCAACAGCAGCTATCCCCACACAGCTACTAGCTACTACTACATACAGTGTGAGAGAGACCGAAGCACTAACAACAGATACAATTGTGCTTCATCTATTTGTATTGCAAGCTATAATCTATGTTTCATTAATAAGTTTTTTTTTTTAAAAGGAAAGAGCAACTTGGAACTGTAGATTGCCTTGTATAACTTGCTATCTTTAGCTATTCTTTTTGTGGTTTCTTTGTTTGCTGGTTTGAGACATTACTACTAACATCAACACAAGGATGATGGCAGAGACTCCGCCGACAAGCTTGAAATCAACTTCTCCATTGGCAAGCATTTGTTCTTCTTTGGCCTTGAAGGCTGAAGCACCGGCCATGAAATCCTTTTCAAGCACCTCTGCTGCATGACGAAGCCCTGGATTCCCAAGGAGTGGTTTGGGCGTTTCCACATGCTCCACTTCCTCCTCCTCCTCCAATGCATCCTTCTCCGTCACGCGACCACGACTACCACGACCACTACCACCTGTAGCAGAACCTCGGTGTGAGGATCCTCCCTTCAAGTCCTTCGATTTCAATTCATCCAGCGACGAAATTGGAATAGCATCCTTTTTACTTTTCTTCTTGGCACGAGCCTTTTTCAATTCGTTCAAAACCTGATCCTTAGATGCCAGTGGTGACTTCGTGGCGACCATTCCAATGTTTCCTCGTGCCAATATTTCGTCGACGCCATAATTGGGACTCTCTTCGTAGGGTACCCAATAATTGTTCCCGCACTTGTTTTCTTCCATTCTCATTTCCAACAGATTGATCCCAGTAAAGGTCCGAACTTGTTCCATGGTCCGTTTGGTACCCAATCCAAATCTGGAATTTCGAATCAACTCCAATTCGCGTCGCTCTTGTTCGGTACTGTTGTGATGAGATCCAATTCCCAATAACATATTGACTCGATTGGTACCAAAAACAGTGAGTTCGGATCGTTGTTTTTCAATTTCATCATTCCACTTCCAACGATCTCCATGCAATTTCATTCCATCTTCCCCTGCTTCTCCTTCTTCGTCCTCATCGTTTCGTTTGGCGCCACGGCCCCACGTATGGACGACCGGATTGCCCTGATGGGTCTTGTAATCATGTGTGACCAAGACGATATCCGGTGTGTACACATCGTACCCATGCGTGAAGAATCGAATGCCACGACTTCCCTCCTCTCCATCAAAGACATTGTCCAGGTACGGGTCGACCGGTACGACCAATTCGGCATGACACCGATGAAAGGACAATCCGGCACCCCACATGGCATTGGTTAGTTTGGGTCGGGTTAGGTACTTGCATTCCTTGGTCCCCCAATTGCGAATGCTGGAAGTGAAGGTGACCATGCAGAGATTGGGTACCGTACGTTCATCCTGATTGTTCTTTTCAATGTCCGTCACGTAGGTACTCAGGACGGAATAATCATTCTTCGTTCGGTGGTGCATATCAATCAATCCGACATCGAAATGATCCGAAAAGTCCATGTGACTGTCAATTTGCATGCAAAAATCTTGCAAATCGACCTTTTGGAGATCAATTTCGGCCGGATCGTCGCGGTGGACATAATCCCAATGAACCATGGCGGACAATTTGGATCTTGCATAGGTCGGTCCCTTGGACAACGAGGCATCAATTTTCACCATTCGAACTTGTGATTGATATTCTTGACAATTGGTATTGTATTTTTCACAATAGAGTTCCCAACATCCCGCATCATCCTCCAATTCCGAATCCTTCTTGGTCTGATCAATGACTCGGATAAAGAGTCGGGATGGATTGGTGGCATGGGTAAAGGCATTGTGCAAGGTCCGTGCACATAACTTGTCTCGAAAGGCTGCAATTAAAATATGAATGGGCGTCGTCGTTTCCTTGCCTTTGTCAGCAACCATGGAATAATAGGGACACCTTCCATCCTCATCCTCTTCCTGTGCACAATCCGTTTCGGCCACATCAATCGTTCCAAAGGGTCCATTGGGAAATAACCTTCGATTATTCGTATTGTCTCTTGCCAATAGCGTGACACCATGAGGATGATCTCGATTGAAATTGAGTTGAGCTTGCAATCGATCCGCCACAATTCGTTGTTCTTCCAATGTCCGTTGATCCAGGTCTGCCTTTTCCCGTTCTGCCTGCATGGCATGTTCCATTTTTTGTTCTTCGTCACTTGTATTTTCTTCCTTTTCTTGAACTGGCGGCGGTGGGAGTTCACCGTCTTCATCTTTCTTTTTCTTTTCATCAGCTCCTCCTTGTTCTTCTTTCTTTTTCGATTCTCTTTGTTCAGCATCGGGTTCAGCTTTGTCTTTTTCTTTCTTGGGAATTAGATCTTCCACTTTTCCCTGTTGGTTGATAATTTTAATGTCGTTTTCCGAAGGAGAAGCCTGTTCGCCTTTTTCTTCTGTTTGTTTTTCCTTGTTTTCTAATTTCATCATTTGAACGGGATCGACTTCCGGTTCCTCCGGCTGAACGGGATCGACTTGCAGTTCCTGCTGTTGCACGTCTTCCCCAGTAGCTGCAACAGCATCAGTGCCTCCTCCTTTGGAAGGGGTGGTGGTGGACATGATGAATGACTTTTTTTACCGCTAGTAGTAGTAGTAGTAGTATTCGGGCACTCGTCCCTTTTTGGTAACAATCAGCAGGAGAGATGATCGTCGTTTTGTTTCTTGCTTCTCTTGGGCACCCACTCCCACATTTGTTTGACAACAGAGTCATCCGAACCTAGAATTTGGACAACAAGAGAGTCATTGGACCGTCGTTCGTTTCGAATATGGATCTATTGTAGTACGTTCTAGGTTTCGATTTAGTGGAATCAATTGGTTGGTTCGACTCCTTCTTGATGAGACTCTCTCTTCTGGATCAACTCCGATGAGACTGTCGAAATGGTGCGCGGGAAAAAAACATGTGGACCACGAATGAATATAGCTCATACCTAAGCCCAACCATGGTCTCCTCTAAGTATGTTTACGTGGAAAGTTCTGAACTAAAAATGTCACATTTATCATCTCCGCAAGATACTATTGACATGTCACATACAAAATTTAGGATGGACAACGGAAGAAAGTATCCAATGCAACGGAAGGCACGCGCCGGCATGGAACGAATATCGGAGTGTGGTGCTGGTTGTGTGCTACGTACATGTACATACATAAGAAAGATCTTTCCACCAACACCAAGCACGCCATCCACAAGAATGTATCTTTTGGTCGTACGAAACATGCCTACTCACATACACCACACACACACACATATTCCGAAAAATCACGCCTATGGGCAATGCGACACACACATACGCGTTGTGTGGCAGTCCCAACAGCAGCAGCATTGTAGCTAGATAGATCGAAGAAAACACCAAAAAGAAAGTACAGCCGGAGCAATCGTATTGTTGCGTTCTAGAACTAGCCAGCAACAGAAGTAGCAGGCAGCAACATTGATAGCAGGCATCAGAAGCAGGAGATCTTGTAGTTGTAGTAGAAAGACAGAGACAAAAAAGCAAAGCAAACTTGCACGACAACAGCAGATCTCTGTTCAGAACCAACAACATCATGATGTCTCCATCTTTTGGTATGCTCGTGACGTCATCTAGCAATAGACGACGAGGCAATGGTGGCACCAGAGGTGGACGGGAAAGTCGCAACAATAGCAGTGACAATACTAGTAGTCCAGGTCAAGAACGAAGAGACATGCCAACATCTACAACAACATCTCAACCGACTCCCAAAAAGTCGCTCTGTGTGGCAAGCATTTTCAAATGTGAAAAGGGTGAAAAGCTGGGATTGAATCTCAAATTTTCCAATACAATGGGACGCATTTATGTTTCGGACATTAAACGGACCAGCAAATTTGCCGATACTCCGCTGCAGACCGGAATGGTCTTGTTGACCGTCAATGGACAACCCTGTCCAAGATCTGTCAAGGAAACGGCCACACTCATCAAGAGCATTGAGGGAGATTTGACCTTTGTGGCATGTTCGCTCAAGAGCAGCAACGGCAGTAGCCCAATGCGAGAGAGTCATGCCAGTTCTTCTTCTCCTCCTCGTTCGATTACCAATGCCGCTGCCAGTGCTGCCAACTGTGCTACGACTCCCACTAACACAAAGAAGAAGAAGCAGCAGAAAGAGAGCACCAGCAGCAACAAGCACAAGAAGAAGCAAAGCTCGAGGCGCATTTCCGAATTGGCAGGACCTGCGGAATTTGTATCTACCAATTCCTTTTCTGATCTTTCAGCAGCTCTCTTGCAACACGATGATGAATGTGTGGAAACCACCTTGATTGATAACATTCCCACCCATATTGGTAGTCTGCTAGATGCTGACGATGAGGAGGTGGATGCGGATAGCAATCCCTTTTCCGATTTGGACGATTTGTCCATGGAAGATGACATTCTTGTGCAACAGCAGCAGAAACCGAAGGCTACCAGCACTCCTTCATCTTCGAATCGACATCGTCATTCGTGCCCTCCCAGTTCCAAATCGAAACGATCCAACTCGGATTCGGGATCACCTTCAGTGGAGATGGCAGCAGCTGCTGCTGCCACTTTGAAACCCAAGAGAGCGGTTTCGGATACCTACAGTCCCAGTGCCTTTGCAAGTTCTTCTGCTGCGGCCAGTGCCCGTGCCAGCAGCAAGAACAGCAACAACAAACGAAGGGATTCTTCCTTTTTGCCCAATTTCGATACCTCCTATGGACAAGAACAAATGAAATCCTTTACTGCTGCAGCTACCAGTTGGTTGTTGGGAGAAGACCAAAATCCAAATGAAGATAAGAAACCATCCGCAACGGCAACATCCAAGAAGCAGCAGCACGGCAATGGTGATGAAAATGATGAACAATTTCATCAATATCCACCACCTCCACCCAATTCTTCGTACTCTATGGGTGGTGGTGGCGGTGCAAATGGTACTCCACCACCGCCTGCATTGGAACGAAATCGGCAGTTGCCCAACTTTTTCATGACACCCGGTGCCTATTCGATTCCGGGTCCATCGTCCATTTCACGTGCCAGTTCCACGTCGACCCGTGGTGCATCTTCGATCAATAGCAGCAAGGCGGCAAGTTCGGCCCAAGGATCGGACGATTCTTCCTTTTTGAGAAGTTTTTATGAAAGTGGAGACTTTTCCGATTTTGATGATGATTCAGATTTGGAATTTGAAACTGGTGGCAATCCCAATGCGAACGATGAAAACAATGAAACCTACATTGATGGAATCTTGGATACCATCTTGAAGGATGAGGACGAGGAAAATGCTGGTAATTCTGCGTCATTACATCCTACCACTTCGTATGAGGAGGATAGTAATAATCTAGTGGTGGCGGCAGAACTTACCCAAGATGCGGAGGCACAAATCGAAGATCGTGTCCGACGAAGTATCATGCAAGATACCGCCGTGGCATCGGTCGTCATGGTGGAACATGGAGGCAAGACGAAGTCGTCGCCGTCTTCGGCAGCGTACAACCATAAGGACCGCCGGATGCATCGAAATGTCAAGGAAAAATTGTTTGGAGATGGCAAAAAGAATAGCATGGAAGTTATATTGGCCGGATTGGAAGCCTCCCCGGACGATTACATTCGAAAACGAGATTTGCTTCCATGGACGGTCAAGCGCAATGCCACGACCAATCTGTGGGTGGCATCCGTACAGACCAATCAAAAGGCATGGGAGCAGGCCCCTTCCAGCCACGAATTGTCTCTGGAACAGATGCGGTCCTGCCACACCTTTTCCGGTGCCACCGAAGAAGAAGCTTACGAAGCCGGACTGGCCATGGCACCACCGGTCATGTTACCCTTTTCAGAACATCCGTTCTGCTTCTTGTGCAAGTCCAAGTTTGCAGTCTTTCAACGACCGAAACATTGCAAGAATTGTGGTGTCGTAATTTGCTCGACCTGCTGCTGCAGTTGGTCCAGCAAACGCCTTCCCGACACGTACCGTAAGAAGAACACAAGTGGCACTGTCCTCGTATGTCTGGGTTGCGATTGGGTAGCCACCAACTTTCAACAAGCCCTATTGCGAGGGAACATGTCCAAGGCAATTACAATGTTCCGAACGGGCAATGTCAATTTGCGGACACCCTATGGTCCCTACAGTGTAGGAAGCAGCAACAAGAAACGAAGGGATGAAGTTATGTATCCTATTCACATGGCTGTCATGGGAGGCAATGTGGCCCTGGTCCAATGGTTGATATCGGATCGATTCGTTCCAACCAAGAGGACGACACCAGCTGCCACTTCGAATAGCAAACGATTCTCGGACAATTTGGTCCTCCGAACGTCCAAGGGTCGATCATTGCTTCGATTGGCGCTCGGTTTGGAACATTCCGATATTCTCAAGTTTTTGGTATCGAATCAAAAGTTGGACCTGCTGGAGGAAGATTTGCGAATGGATTACCGAAAGGTGTTACGCCATTTGACGGTGCTATTGGAAACAGTCCCGGCGGCCATGTTGGCCCAACGCAACCATTTACCGGCCAGTTTCGAGGTGATACACTCCTCTTCGGCGGAATTTCAAAGTCCAACGGAGGAGGGAGACGTGGCTGCCGGTGCACGAAAGAGACCATCGGATGAGAATACAGATACAATTGTACCCTCCTCCTGAGATTGAGAGACTCTTTTTGTCGATTGATGATATCTATAAAAATTGACAGCAATTGTGTAGATTTTATACAAACATGCATTGCATCAGCTACAATAATAACAAAAACGTTACACACAAAAAACACATCTATCTTTCGCTATGAAATGCTGCACCCGTCACCTCCTGCACCCGAAACATACACTTCATGTTGCTCGTCGGGTGGCAGCATTGGAACTTCGACTCCACCGGCGCCACCAAAGATCAGGACTTCCCGTTCCAAATCGACAATGCACTTGTATTTCCGCATTTGATCCAGTCCCAATAGCAACAAACTTTCAGGAACGTCCAGTACCATAAACTCCATATGAAACTCAACATGACCGAGGGTGACCAACGCATTCTGAATTCTTCCCAAAATCCTGGCCCGACCCACACCCGAAGCAATTCCTTGCTGGCTCTTGTCCATCAGATTGTAGATTCCCAATCTCTTGGCTAGCATTGCCGAAATGACCGACGACTGCGCCCCAGTATCAATCATCCTGCAGTATTTATAATAGTAACATTAAACCCAACGTAGCAAAATGTGAGTTCAGAGAACATCCTTCAAGATGGCTAGTTATCGTTTTCACTACTGGATTAACACATCATCTTTCCACTTACATTTCCACGCAAACCGAATTGGGACCCACCACACAGGGAATTTGACACATGGGTGTCCACTGCCTTGCCCCCAAAATTGCTTGGGGTGCCGGAACATAAGATCCTGGAATAGTCGTCGTTGATGGAGAATCAGCAGGTGATACCTTTCTCCCTCGGACTACTTCTCTTCCCTTATTGGGTCGCCGTTGTCGCTGTTGTTGTTGTTGTTGTCGCTTGACCTTACAGACTTCGCATTCATGATAATCGCACATGGGACAAGCATGATCCAACTCATCATTCTTCATGACTCGATTGCAAGCATTGCAAATTACTTTGGACGTTACAATTCGGACTTCCAAAGGACCACAACCACCAGGACAAGTAACAGTAGCAGCAGCAGTAGTGGCCGAATCTGCTTGATTTTGCTTTTTTCTTCGAATATCTCCTGGATACTTAAAGACTTGACGACTTGACGGTTTCTTACTCTGTACAGCCTGTGCCTCCTGTTCGGCCAAAGCACGGGCTATGCTCTCATCATTTTCAGTATTGTTGGCATCCTCATCATTACCAGCAGCAGTAACAGTAACAGTAGTAGACTGTGCCTTTGATTTGTTCGGTCTATTCTTCATGACGATTATTTTTTGTTTGTCGTTGGAAAATATATGTTTCAAAGTGGATAACGGCTAAGTTACTGCCAATAAAGCACGATCACTTCATCTATTTCGAATAGCAGCGATGGAAAATGGTGAAAATGGAAAAGGCACGATCAATAGAGCGATGGATGAACTAAGAACTGTGACTGCCGCAAACCCATCAAAAACATAACCTCTTCATGTGTATGACGGAAGAAACAAGACTAAAATTGGGGGCAAGGCAAAAGCGCAAATATACGGGGAATCTTATGGGGATTCGAAAGGGGAAGTTATTTATTATGCCTTCGCCAAAGTCCCACCGCATTATCAAACCAAGTCTTTCATCCCAACAAGAATCCTATTGTGTTACACACAAAACCATGATGCTTCACAGGAAGCACTCGTTCCTTGTGCGATGGTGCCTCTCCTAACCGATCCCTCTCTTCAAAGGCAGCGATGATACAAAAACCTCAAGAAGGAAGGATATGCATTGCTACACTGACAGAAAACATGTGGAATAAGCACGATTGATCTGTATTTCTCCTGCAGTAGTTCTGTGACCCAGCAACGGAGAAACCAGCAACTACACTATCCTATTACTCGTTTTTCAGTTTTGAAATAACTTCATTTTCTTTTTTCAATGATCAATCCTATATGTGATTAATTATGAGTGGGATATATGCTTTGCTGCTGCTCTGCAAGTAATGGAAACCGGCGACATCATACGAGGTTTTTTCATTCATTGGATTATTATTGTCTGTCGGTATTTTCTTCTTCTTCTTCTTCTTGTGAAAACTGACCGCGCGAGCTGCTATTCGAGTTCAAAGTCGATGATGATGATTGTGATCTTGCAGAGAGTAATTGACTTGTCGATTGTGGGGAACAATGCTCCTGGTCCTGAAATGCAATTACGTTCTGCTCCTTGTTTTGCTTCTTTGTTCTGCCATCTCTCTCTCGTTTGGACCCATCAGCAGTAGACCATCTTCGCTGGGTACTACAAAGGTGAGGAGAGTCTTGAATAATAGTCACGTTGGAGGCTGTGGTATTGTGCTCCCTCAATAAACGTTTCAGAAAGAAATTCATCCTTGTTACTTTCATATACTTTTGAATTGCTCTTTTTGTCGTCGTTCTAGTCTTGGACTTCTTCTTCGGGATATATGACGAGAACAATTAGGATTAGTGAACTGAAGAGGGGGTGGAAAGGGAGGGTTCTTCATTTTTTATAGGTACAATAGAATGGACCCAAGTGACAACCGCCATATAGAGACAGCAAAAGGTTCTCATTTTGGAGAGAAACGCTCAAGTATATCTTTTGCTGAATAATATCGCAATCACACTGAAGATTCTCGGAAGTGGGAACATAAGTGACTTCCCAAATCTTCAAACTTCCGGGAAGTTATCGTACCAGACGTAACCCTACAAAGTTATCGGTTTGACGAACAAAGGATACAAAAGAAAGAATCCGAACATATACTGCACTCATTCAATAATGCAAAGGATTCACTGCTTCCTAAATAATTGCGAATAGCCAACGATCCGAACCAGCGCAATGCTTTCTTCCGCCATACGTACACCAAGAACGACCAGGAGCCACAAAGCGGCCTTTTGTTCTAACCAATGGCGAACCTTGATCTATGGCGATATCGTATTGGTCCAAGCACCAAGCTCCTAATTTGTTCTTCGGGCCTAAAAGTGGTCTTCTTTTAAATAAATAGATCGATAGACAATGCAGTCTTGATGTAATAAGCAACGAAGTACACGCAGCTTCTAGACTGTGATCAAGCAAGTTTTCGGAAGCACTATAACGTTGTGTGGCGCCTTTCTTTGAAATTCACGTATTCAGAGAAGGAATGATACTGAATAGGTTGGCTCTGCCTATTGCTACCAGCAACCACAATAGAAGCACGGATGTGCATCCCCAAATTTGTTTCAAAGCAGAAACTAGCAGTCGTTTTGGCATCCTACTCATCTAGAGTTCAGAAATCGCTTTGTTTGTTTTCAAAGATGAATCGCATTTGCGCTAGGTGCTTTCCAATTATGAAAAGGAAAAAGTGCTGCTACGGGCAGACCCTTACTACGGAAGGCCTGGCAGACAGGGCTGCTAACAAGATACAGGAATCCAAAGCCAATTTCAGATTTACTTCATCCGTCTGTGCAGTTCAAAGTCGATGATGCTGTTGATCTTGCAGAGATTCGTCGACTTCTCGGTCGAGATAGTGGGGAACCATTTTTCCTGGTCATGATGACGAAATGAAATGACCTCCTTTGTTGCCATGTCCTGTCTCTCTCGTTCTGGCGCACCAGATCGTAGACGAGGAGGGTCTTGAATAATAATCATGTGATATTGTTGTGGTCACTCAACAAACATTGGCAACCCATCACATACATAACCTCGCTTGACGTTTGGAGCTTTCCAAAAATTCATCAGGCTTCCGTCGAGTTATTTCCTGTGCTACGACAATATAGCATGCTTTTTGGAAGAGCGAGGCGTGAGCTCTCAATCACTGAGTGATTATGTTGCTTGCCAAAAGTCGTTCGAGATAGCCATATGTATGCACACTCGAGACTGCTGCGTTGCCTGAAAATTGATGGCGTATTTGTATCCCTTTCTCTCGTGTCTTTCCAATCAGCGGTTCTGGATAAAATTAACAAGCAAGAAGGAATCGTGGATGCCGATCCGCCATTGATGGTGAACAGATTGAGAAAGTGAAAGCCGCCCTCCCTATTTCAGGTGATGGTGTCAGGTGGCGGCTACTCACCGATCCTCCAGTCACCTTAGTTGCCCTAAGAACAATCACCGTGCTCCTTGGACTATGCAAAGGAGATTGTGATAACGACAGCGAGTGCTGAGTCGGCCTCGTATTCTTTCAGCGGGATCAAAATGGGTTTTAGGGAGACTTGGGAAGATAGCTCCTTGTATTACGATCATTGTAACCAATCGACATTTTTCCTTGCTGCTTCTACAGCGTGTTGTTGGAAGTACGAGGCATCGATGCTCTTACCGTCGAGTTTTCTTGTTGATTGCAAAAAGTCTTATAGATTCGCCCTGTGTCAAACTTGACACCTCCTCCGTTGCCTAAACTAGATGGTGTTTCAATCCATGTTTGGATCGTTTATTGGTTAAGGTTCATCAATTGAACATGTGACATGAAAAGAAAAATACGTTTGATGGTTAACAGTTACAAAGCGAAGCCCTCAAGCTACTTTTGTGGCAATAGAGAAGAAATGGAATGTTTCAAAGGCATATGGCCGAAGACCAGATTTTTCTCCCTTATTATCTGGCCTGGTCTGGGATCGTTTATTTATGGATATCATATCTTCGTGTCGATTTGGCATCGGAACGGGTCTGAGTATTGAGAGTGTTGATGGGACAACAAAGCTTGTTTTATTCCCAGATACTTAATAAGGAGTCGACCAATGACAATGATGATTGCTATATCTAGAGACAGCGTTCTTCTAGTGGACATCTACTACTGGTTGACACGACAAAGGAACTCCACCAGTACTAGATATATTTTGTTCTCATTTATATATTGTCCATCTTTCTGCTGTAAGTAAAATTTGATCCTTGAAAACTGTATGGAGAGAGGATTAACAGATATGCTGCTTTACCAATCGCTCCATCACCGAAGTAATAATCGCGTTCACACATCACCCAACCCATCACTAGAATCGCTCACACTGCCATATTTTGAAGCTACAACTACAATAATATAGAGATGAGTGTTTCTCCCAAACAAAGCACGATCAGCGCCGAAGGATTAGATGGCATGAGATGTGTCTGGACCTACTGCACTGGCTCCTTGCCTGAAGACTGTGACAGCAACGATGAGAGCGGGATGTGGGAATCCATGTCAACCCTTGGAGACATCAGTCATATCAAACCGAGCACTATCGTCGAAGGAGGACCCTTACTGAGCAAGGAAGGTGGTTTGTCCAATGAAGACGAAGCCTTAATCACACTTTCCATCAACGCCGCATTGGAACGAGCCCGGAAACGAAAATCACAAGAGATCACCAAGGGAAAGCAATCAACGATGAGATGTTCTTTTGTGGAAGCATCAATGATTTCAATTTCACAAAGGGATTTGTTTTCAAGCCCACCGGCAACACCAAACTATCTACAGGTGTGAGAAAATGTGGAAGGAAATCAAAGCAAAGGTGAGGTTTCACAGTTTGACCGAGCCAGTTCAAAGCCTAGAAATGGTCCACAGAGTTTGTGATATATATATATTTATATATTGTTTAGATAGAAGAAA
>JAAMXS010000844.1:0-11304 GCA_019693525.1 Cylindrotheca fusiformis | reverse complement strand
CCCCATACTGAGGGGAATCATAAGGGGATCCCTGAATATTGTCCCCATCCCCCAAAAGTCGTTTATTTTTGAAACCATACCGTTAAATCGCAAAATCTCTTATTGCAATTATCGTTAAATCGAAACACGTACATATCTCATGGCGCGAAATATTTAGCTTTGGAATGAAGTATTTTCCATTCAAAGAGCTCGAAGCGCAGTTCCCCTCCTGTTTCAAAGGGGGAATATCATGATTTTGTGGTCGCTCCTGGTCTTGCCGTCGAAAGTGACACCTGAAATGCTATCTACCTTTGCGTGTATGTAGTGTGGCATGTAGCAATGGAGAAACGAGATCTTTTTCCAACTGATTATAAGATGTGAAGCATAGTCGTATTCCTCAAATTGAAACCGTGGCATCAAGATGGGATCTTGCGTGGCCTCCTCTACCCGTGCTGTAGTCAGCACATGTCGGATAGGCAAGTCAAGGACCGTCCAGTCAGCTCAATTTCATTCCGTACCAAGCATTCAGGCTTCAGGTAGCAAAGGTTGTCTTCTTGGGTCGCAAGTGATTTCTCCCGCGAGAGTGTTTAATACGGGAGCACCAAAATGGTTTGCTCCTCTGTCTATCGAAGTACAAAAGGAACGTGAAATGGGGGCATCCTCCCTAGTTCTTTCATCGGCCATTTTGCTTTTTTCCTTTGCATTCATCACTGGTGGGACTACCAATGGGAGTGACAGCCTGCCTGCTCCATCCAATTCAGAAACTAAACTGAGTCCCAATGGCCAAAATAGTGGGGGTGGCGGCTTTTCAAAGCCATTGGCTGCTACCACGAATGGTGAAAAAAATGCGGAGGAAGACGTTCGACGACTTGAGGAGGAAGCTGCCAGGGATCCATATGAGGTAAGGGTCTTCATCGTTTTGGAACACTTTAATGGCAGAACGAGCTGAATTTTTCCTTTATGTCAGGTTTCTATCGAAGCCCTGCAAGGAGCTCGGTGGACAATGGAAGATGCATATTCTATTGAAAACGGCGGGCGCTTTGTTGCTGTTTTTGATGGACACGGAGGAAGCGAGGTGAGCAGCATGCTTCGCGATAGGCTGTATGACTTGTACCGCAAGCTACTCAACGAGAAGCATTGTAAAGAAATGGGCGATTCATATTCTGTTCCAAGAAGAGTTCCATCAGCTTCTAGTCATGCTGGGGCAATAAAGGGGGCTCTGGAGGAGATCGAAACAAACGTTTTGATTCAAGAGGACTTGGTCTATCAGGGTAGCACTGCAGTGGCCGTTATTATACACACAAAAGACAACGGCGAGAGAGCACTTCTGGCTGCCAATATTGGGGATAGTCGAGCAGTGCTAAGTAGAAAAAGTCAAGCAGTGGAGTTGACGAGGGACCACAAACCGAACGATGAGCGAGAGGTCGCTAGAATCAGGGCGCTAGGCGAAGATGTAGAATGGGATCCATACGGCCAGCTGTTTCGTGTCCGCGATCTATCTCTCTCCCGAGCAATCGGTGACAGATTTGCTAAACCAGCTGTTAGCAGTGAAGCTGAGATCAAATACTTTCCTTTGTCAGAGGGAGAAGACGAGTTCATTATTCTGGCATCTGATGGTTTGTGGGATGTCATGTCTAGCCAAGAAGCAGTTGATTACATTCATCGGTCCCTGTTGAACCCAAGTAGTATCGACGGCAAAAGGAATAAGAATATCTCACGGAGCACAGTCGCACGGAAAGTGGCAAACGAAGCATTGGAAAGAGGTTCCGCAGACAACGTTTGTGTCCTTGTTGTCTGGCTTCGTGATGAAGCTGCGAAGGCTTAGAAAGGTGCTACGAGTGCTCTTCCCATACCTCGCTAAACCTGCGTTGGTTTATTCATCGGAATCAACATTGCATGCTAGTTGTAGATTCATCTAACAATAGATTGTACACCATTCATCATCCTTCGGCTTCTAGTCGTCCTCATTTTCCTTGTCCGTTGAAGTTGGGGAACAGGCTTCCGAGAGAATTCGACCAAAGGGTCGGGGAAGTGTCCTTTCATCTCTTCTCGCCTTTCTTCGCCCCCTGTCTCTCCAGGTAGCAGGGAAATTGCTGCTGAAGGATTCTTCCCTCGCCCGTTTCACGTTTCGGAGAGCATCACAAGGTGGAATAGAAGAATCCTTCTTGCAGATCGGCCTAGCGCCCAGGAGGGAGGTTCTTTCCCTGTCCGAAAGATGGTCACTTTGTTCCTTCCACTTGCGGCAATTGCTAGATGATTCGTGGCTTCCCGTCTTTTCTTGTCTGCAAGTCGCCTGCATAGTACTTGCTCGTGCGGTCAGACTTCTTCCGTGTATCGGACTCGCCGCCTCACAAGTGCAATCTAAGAATCCCCGCACGCCATCACTCAAAAGAGAAGAGTCGAATGAAGTGTGTTCTAGATCCTCCCATACCTTCAATAAATGAGAAAGTTGCTGAGCTTGTGAATCGAGCCTGGATTTTATTTGATTTCGCAACCTCTCTTGTTTCAGTGTCACTGATGCAACAGATACGTTTTGTGACAAACCCCGCTGGTTGCCAGATTCTGGTTGTCCCAAATCTGCAAGTTTTGATAGGAGAATCCGTAGTTCCGAGTCAAGCGAGAGAATTCGACTCTTTGAATCTTGCTTTGGTCGCAGCAGTTCAACTTCAGCGTGTATCATCTCCAGCTTGCGAAGCTTCTGGTGCAGTTCCTCATAAACAGCCGTTGCAGTCCTGTTTGCTTCAACAAGCCAGCTTTCGCACGAGGTACCAAAGTTGCTTTCAATTGTAGCAAAAGGATTTATGCTATTCTCTGTTGCGAGCTCCCTTTCCACTCTTGCCCAGAAATCATGACGGTCACTCGGGCAGAAATCCAATGCCTCCCATACCACCGAAAGTGCTTCTGTCTCACTTTGCGCCATAGCATCGAGCCCGAGAACCAAAGCCTCCATCTCGGATATACAGGCTAGTATCAAGTCTTGCGAGAGGGACGGAAGTCTGAACAGGGTCTCGTGAAATGTGGCGTAGGCTTCAGTGGCATCAACTTCTTTGCCTACTATGTCCAGAAGCGTCGTCTGAGCCCGCTGAACGATACATTGGAGCTCCATTGAAAGCATACGGCGATATTTGGCAAGCCCGGCCAGTGATTCGTGGATAAAACGGAGCTGGTCTGCATCTTGTGCGCTCAGATGAAAATCAGGGCAGAAGGAAATTGTTTTGCTCAGAATAATTGCGATCCTTTGCCAGTCAACCTTTTCTCCCCACTCCGAGTTTTCAGCAGATACCCTAAGGTTCCGAAGCAACTCCTCTATACCTACATTCAGGTCCTTCACAGTATCGCCAATAATTTGGTGTGTTTCTCGATGTTCCAACAGAAGTTCCGACTTCTGCACCCGGAGGTTTTCTATTTCTCTTTCACAGTCGGAGAGAAAAGCGTTTGCTAAACTTTGTGGTGGCAAAAGCAAAAAGCTGCATCTTCCTGATTCACCATTCTGTCCGATTTCCGTCAATGGAGTCAAAGCTGAAGTGTTTACACGGGCATCCATGTCCACATGTTCGTTTGACGTACCATCATAGTCGACCATCTCTGTCTCCTGTTCGGACTGCTGAAGCAAAACCATTAGACTTGCAGGTAGCGCACTTGTTGATATTTCCATTTGTTCCGAGAGGCGTATCGTCTCATTAAGAATTTTCTCTCGCCTTGCGCATGCATATTTGTACGGAGTCACAAGTTGATCAACCTCATTTTGAAGCTTTTGGAGATGTTTCAGAAGTGGCTTTCGAGTTGTGGATCTAGGTGGCAAAGTGGCGGTCGTTCCAAGAGCTTGTTGCATGCAGCCCAGGTAGCGAGAGAGAAGCAGAATAGATTTCTCAACGTTCGACTTTTGGTCCATAGCAGAGCTGAGCTTTCTGGCGCAAGTGTCTGCCAGGCTGGATTGAATCTCGTGACTCTCTTTTTTTCGAAAAGAGAGATCCACTCCAAGTTCATCCCATAATTTTTGCAGTTTATCCAATGCACCCCTTGACTCCGTCATCCCGCCTTGCTGAAACGACGAAGCTTTCAAATACGCAACAAGTTCCTCTGCCTTGGCTTGCCGGAGCACGGATTCCTCCATTTGTTGCTGAAACAATTCAGCTGATGAAGTAGCTTTTGATAATTGATCTGACTTCTCCTGAAGCCTTTCTCTCAGTTTCATGTTCTCCTTTTTTAAATCTGAAAGCAAGGTATATGGATCATTTCCAGCATTTGAGACAAGCCGAATGCGCTCAGTCAAGTCGTTCGACAGGGATGTTACTCTACTTGTTAGATTCTCAACTTCACTTTCAAAACTCAACAAGGCTGCATCTTTTCTTTCCAAGGACTCGGCTTGGGTTTTCCTGAGGGTCTATAGCTCAGGAATGTAAGAGAAAATAGTAATATCACACTGGGGATCATGTACAATCTTACCTCCGCCTCTGCGAGCTTCGACATGGCTTCCAGTAGCATCTGTCTCATCACTCTATTGGGCATTCCATCCATAATTTTGGAGACAGCGGCATCGCTGTCCAAAACTGATCGTTTTGTTTCCTCTGGCATCTTCATTCTTATATCACTCAGTTCTGACCCAAGCAGTTCCAGTCTGAACTCGAGATCAGAGACGCTTTCTTCTAGTACAAGAGCATCCTGTGTAGTTCCCTCTTTCTGTTGTCCCCTTCTTGTTGCAGATAACAGCTTGGCTTTCGCCATCACCTTCCGCAGGGTATCACTGTATACTGCCATTCGCTCTCCATACAAGTTCTGGAGATAGGCCTGGTCAACCTTGTCCCAAACCAACTTGTTGAAAACAAATCTTGTGGAATTCCACTCTTCTCTAGACATAGAATCATCTTTATTGAGGTGCTTTTCTTGTCTCTGGTAGCCGATTTTGGTTAAACTAAACAGCGAAGAACCATTTCGGATGCCAATTTGGTTTGCGTTTCTCGCCAAATCTCTTTGCCTGAGTGTTAGAAGTCGCAACAAATGAGACTCAGTCTTCTTCAGTTTTGTCGATAGCTCTGTACAATACATCCGCTTCCTGTCGAGAACGCTTCTGTGGTGCTGTATCTCACTCTCCAACTTCGATACTTTCATGCCCGTAGTCTTGTCCTTCCGCCTTAACAGCAATAGTTCTTTGGTCTTCGTATCCATTGTTGCCTTGTAGCGTAGCAAATCTTCTTTCTGCTTTTTCATCAGCACCCGTTTGGATTCTTTAAGCTCGGATATCTTTCTTTCAAGGCTACGGCACTTCTTTGCTTGCTCGTCAGCCACCTTGAACTTTTGTCGATGAATCCGAGTTTCCTTCCGTGCACGTGTCAAGCTATCCTCTACCTTCTCCAATCGCTTCTTGATGGCTGCTGTGCAACCTATCGATGGATCTGTTCGTACTTTCTCTATCTGATGAGAAAGTGTTCTTTTCTCTGACTCCAATCGTTGTACTTCTCCCATAAGCTCTTCGTACTTTCTTTTTAGATTGTGGTACGCCCTGAGACTGTCCCGGATCTTCAAAAGCAACGTCTCTCCTTTTTCTAATTCTCCATTCATAAGTTTCAGTCGTTCGTCATCTTTTCTTCTTTCTGTGTCGTATTCATGATCCTGTTGTTGAAGCTCGAGCAAATGATCCAATATGGCCATGTCTTCGTCTGGGTTGACGTCAGCAAGGAACGACTCATCAAATCGCTCTAGGACTGTTTTGTTTGGATTGTTATCTAGAGTATGGAGTTCCTGGGAAACGCATCTACTTGGTACCTGGGGCTCTAAGGACTTGACAATTGCAGCCTTGTATCGGGACACCCCTGAAGAAAATGAAGCTCTTCTCTGAGAAAGGTCTGACGCAACTAAATGAAGCGACTTGAGATACTTCTCTACTTCGGGTCGGCACAGCATTGCATGATCGATGAGCCCAATATTCTCTTCCCTTGACTCTACCTCCTGAAACCGACTCTTGATCAATTCACATTGTAAGACATGGGTCAAAGATTGGAGTCGCTGAAGCTCCAATGCCGCTGCATCTACATTTTTTGTTGGGGCATTCTTAATGTTTCGTGCTCTGTTTGCATAGTGCAATGTAGAAAGAGTCTCACTAACATTTGTATCCGATGGAGAGACACAAGCAAGAAACAATGTCTGGCTGTTTCCACCTAGTGCGTCCTGAAGCAACCGGGTGAGCTTTGATTGTCGATATGGCACATGAACGGTCCTTTGTCTAGCAATTCTTTCTTCGTCAGCAAGTGCATTGATAACGTTCCCAAGGGCCAGCAACCCTTCGTTGATCTTGATCCCCTCGCGGGCACGCTCACCCTCTGCACCAGTTTTCTTCATACGCTCACTACCAGCAAGGTCGACAAACGTGAATCGCGACGTAGAAGAAATATCGACCTCGTTGGATTTGTCAGGTCGTACTACTTGGCTCAGATAGATAGTAAATACAGCATGTGAGCGACTTGAAGTGAGATTCATGAGCGTGGCAGCAGTCGTACGATTCATGGTTCCTTCATGCAGTACGTCCAGAGTTTCAGATGGTTTCGAAACCGAACGTTGTGTCAGGCCTGTGACAACGACTCCGCCAACGGAATCCTCTCGAAGTGGCAGTGATTTTCTCTCCCTGTCAAGCAAGTCATACACATCTTCCCCGTAGACTTCCAGAAAAGAGGCACTGACACGATACTCAAGAAGTGAAGGAGTTCTCTCACCAGCTTTAGCAGAGAGCTCCTTTTTCTGTTGCATTTCATGGAAGACTTCGGAAATGAATCTTGGGATGAGACCAGTATGCGTTGACTTTTTGGCCTGGTTGTGGGCTTCACTACCCATTGTGAATGTTTTTCCGGTTCCAGTTTGGCCATAAGCCAAAATCTGAATACGAAATATAATTTAGTTGCGAATCATTTGACGAATTCCAAGATGCCTGTTAGTTGCTCACCGTTGAATTGTACCCATCAACAAAGGCTTTGAGGAGCGGAGATGCAACACTGTCGAAGAGCTCTGCTTGGCCGACGTCTGAATCAAAGACCGTGTCAAAAGTAAATTGGCGTTCAGCAACCTTAATTGACGGAGGTGAAGTTTGGAGACTATTCTTTCCGCCCTGATTGATTTCTTTTGCAGTTAGCGGCCGGATTCGAATGCCCACTCGAACACGAGTCTCAGATGTTGGTTCAGACATTCAAGATTTGTAGCCTGACTCTATTATATTGGCTGTGAATGCTTCTCGACAGGCCGCAGTCCCTTGTGAACCGGAAATGGGATGTTGGTCTAGATTCGGTGCGATGTTGTGCAGTATGTTGCATCTCGCTACCGTGTTCCGACTCTCAAATCATGAGATCGATTTTGGCAGGTGAAGATGGTACAAGTATTTGAATTTTAAAAACCAAGTCTCACATGTAAGAAACGGCGATCAGTTTACAAGACTTTGTGATGTGATGGGTTCGCGCTATAGCTTGTTACAAACCATCGTAAGCCTGCGCCCTGCACGTGGGCAGGGAAATCTGTGGACGCTATAAAACGATTTGGGAATCCGCGGTATTTCGTGTACTGTAGTTGGGATTTCTTTGAGGTCACCATTCCAACGTTCGGCCACCAAGCTGCGCCTGCTCGCGTGACATGTACAGTTCTGAGGGGTCCTCCGGTGCTCATGCCTTCCTCGCTCGTTGCTGAAGATGGGCAAAACAAATGGTTTTCTTGTGGGTAAACTAGTCAGTTTGCTCTTGATTTTTAATAAGTGGAAAAGGCTGTAAGGGAAGCCTTTCAATACCTTGCTGGCATTAGCAGTGCGATTTTCTGTTTGATCAAGCATTCCATCATGTTGACCAACCTCAAAGTCTTGCCTTCAAACACACCCTGCTCCGCCTCTGCATCCGCAAACTTTACGAACAACGTGACTCGGATCCCACATATGAACAAGAGAAAGTGTTTGGCAACATCTCCCTGGACCAACAACTCGATCAAACCTCAGGCCAACAAAAAGCATGGATTCAGCCAGTCCGCCCGAAAAATCATTGCCTCAGCCACGAAAAAAGCTGCCCAGCAACCCCTACCCGGAAATAAAGACATCCGTTCGTTTCTAGTCGCCCTCCCACTGCGTGGCCAACATCAAGGTCGCCCCCCTGGATAGCATCCGCACTGATCGCCCATACATGATACCCTAGGCATGGATGTCTGCCAATGGTGCCGATGCTCCTCCATGGTCTCTCGCTCGGGTTACTGCGACACCTTAAATACTAGATTTCTTTTATTATTATTATCTGTACAGCTATAGTGATGTGATGGGTTTGTGCTAAAGCTGTTTTACAAACTCTAGTAAACAATATCATAAGCCTGCGAAAATGGGCCATACTCAATCCCTGCGAGTCAAGCTAGTCAAATTTCAAATAACCTCAATCATCCTCAACCAGTCAAGTGAAGAACACTGACTAACACGACTTCAAGAAACTCAAGTGTGTTTTTCGATTCTCAAACAGTATTCGACTATATGAACAGAACGGGTGCAAGAATGCCGAAGTCATCGAGATCGCCAAGAAGAGATGCTAAGGGACCCACACAACCTTATTCCTCTGCTCCGGTAAAGCAAGAGTCGAAACAATGGAAAGCAACGCAAGGGAGCAACCTAATCGCTCCAAATACAGGGATTGGTCAGCATTTCTTAAAGAATCCTGCTATTGTCACTTCAATTATCCAAAAAGCGGGCGTGAAATCAACTGATATAGTCCTTGAGATTGGGCCAGGGACAGGAAATATGACCGTCCCTCTTTTGCAAAAGTCGAAGTCAGTTGTTGCTCTTGAATATGACTCCAGAATGGTTAGGGAGGTATTGAAACGGGTTCAGAACACTCCAGAAGAACACAAATTGCAAATAATCCAAGGAGATGCCATACAGACAAAATGGCCATTTTTCGATCTCTGCGTTGCGAATATACCGTACCAGATCTCAAGTGCAATAGTTTTCAAACTTCTGGCACACAGACCAATGTTCCGCTGTGCTGTATTGATGGTCCAGGAAGAGTTCGCGCTCAGACTGTCAGCACGGCCTGGAGAAGCTTTGTATTGTCGTCTATCTGTTAATACACAACTCCTGGCGAAAGTTGATCAACTATTGAAAGTAGGAAAGGTACGTTTGCGTTCTCCGTCCCAACCAGGCATTGCGCGATGACCAACTCACTTCTCTATGGTAAGAACAACTTTCGACCACCCCCCAAAGTTGAGTCAAGAGTCGTTCGTATCGAATTAAAGAACCCACCCCCACCTGTGAATTTTGTTGAATGGGATGGCATGGTAAGAAGAATACGTTATCTGTTGATTCCTCTTGAACACAGTCCGACCTTCTCCCCTCAAACCAATGAGTATAGATCAGGTTGCTGTTCAACCGGAAGAATAAAACGTTAAGGTCTGTTCTATTTACGAAAGCTACGCTTAAGCTCCTTGAACGGAACCGACAGACACTTCGAAGTTTGGAAGGAGGCATGGACACAAATGAAAGCGTGAAAGACATATTGGAGAGACTGTTTTCACAACCTCGGTACAAGGACAAGCGTCCAAGAAACCTTGATCTCGATGACTTCTTGCATCTTCTAGCTGACTTCCATAATGAAGGAATCCACTTTTCTTCATAGAACTCGGATCTTTTCCTAACTTCAGATACCAAACTGGATCAGTTTTGGCACGGCGGATACATGCATTGTGATGAAATTTAATTGTAGCCTTGTGTGCTTTCGATAGATTCTGATCTGCTGCTATCACAGTCAAACGACAATCTCTAGAGAATCCAAACTTTGGTTTGATAAAGACGAGTGCCTTTAATTGTAGCCTTATGTATCTTCGATTGAATCTCATCTGCTGTCCAGATCAATCACAGTCAAACGGACAATCTCTAGAGAATCCAAAAAACTTTGGTTTGATCAAGACGAGTGCCTTTAATTGTAGCCTTATGTATTTTCGATTGATTCTCATCTCCTGTCCAGACAAATTCAGAGTGCTCATATGAAGCAACAATCACAGTCAAAAGGACAATCTCTAGAGTTTCCAGAGTTTGGTTTGTTCAAAACGTGTGCCTTGAACACTTTGCACCCGTCTTGTATTCTGCCTGTAAAGCCTTCCCCGTTGTATTTACCTCCCAAACCATCATCTACCCATACGTTTCTCACAGCACGCGATGGGCTAGGCTGTGATTTGGAGACGGTTTGCCTCTTCTTCTCGTTCGCATTTGTTTCTACCTTGATATCAGCTTTAACTCTCTTCTTCCGCAAAAACATAGCATCAATTTCTTCCAGACCACCATTGGATAATTCTGAAACACTGCCAGTTTTTCCTGACTTCGCATCTGAGTTTCCACTCTTCCTCTTTGATGTACTAGAAGTCTTCCTTCCCCCATCATTGAAAATCGATTTTTCGGCTTCGCCACCTTTCTTTGTCATCGGGTATTGACGAAAAAAGAAACCTTCCGTTGGTAGTATAGCTAGTTGTGAGGGGTGAAAAAAGTGATACAACACAGCCAGAGAGTCAACCCAGTGCAAAACAACGACTCTTACTGTTTGAGGAAGGACGTTCATGCAGAATAATAATATGACTAAATCATGACTATCTAGCTACGCATGTAGATCGTCTGGCCGTCACCGGACCACAGGAACACCGAAACACTTACAGCTCTGGAATTCGAAGAATTGAGATAAACTAGCGGCTTTTGCTGTGGAGCCGAAGGGGCCCCTGTCGGGGCGCCCCTTTGGCTGTACGCTTGGGCGCAGACAGGAGCTACTACCTTGTGTAGCTTGAAGTCCACAGAGTCGCTGACTTCTGGTCACACGCGGTCATGATGATCGTGATATTTCCGGATTATAGCATTGAGTTGCACACAATTGATTGAAACAGCTAGTTATTTCTGGCAACAAACTCCTGTTACGGAGGACTTCTTTTCGGTGTGTCACATAACAGGCTTCGTTTTCGCGTGGCAAAACAGATCTTCCGTCTTCGAATTGACTAGATAAAAATTTCATAGTAAAAGACTCTTCTAGAATTTTATTGACATCATTTTGTTTGTACGTCCTATCAAATCACGACACAGTCATCATTCAAATCGCTACGTGGATCACTTCAGAAGCAAATCAAATTATAGAGTAATCATGTTTAGACTACAGTTTAATGAAAAACCTCAGGCCATACGACATTGTATGTTGTGTGTTTGATCGTCTGCTGTTGTCAAGACAGTAAGGTAATTTACATTGCATAGTCTGGACATAGCAGCATATAATTGGCCATGAGCAAAGCAGTGTTTGAAGAGACAAACCGACTCTGCTTAAAGACTGCCCCTGACTCTTATCGATGGTC
>JAAMXS010000836.1:0-18962 GCA_019693525.1 Cylindrotheca fusiformis | reverse complement strand
GGAGTATCCAAAATGTCTTTGGCCAACCCATGCTGTAGCGGCTAATACCGGCATAATCGCTAGCGCGACGAGCAGTTTGTCCGAGTTTGGCATTCGCCAAGGATGGCAAGCAAGCGAGAAGGAGACCCAGGTGAAACTTCATGATCTTGGATGAGATGTGTTTTGTCTTTTTTATTGTCTGAAATGATTTTTATGCGACAAGAATTCACTGAAGAAGAAAAGCAAATGCAATTTCATGGTCCCTTGCTAGTCTTGTGTTGTGTGGCATCCGCCCTTCCTTTCGGTCAGGAAGGCAGTCTTGTGTTGTGTAGCATCCGCCCTTCCTTTGGGTCAGAAGGGGTGAGTGAAATGGAGAGCAAAGCTTATATTCTCCCTTATCACACTATGTGTGTGCGTGTGCATCAAAATCATCTGCAAAAGGAAGTCCACATTCGGCGAAAAGTCCGTACGACTCGGAACAAACGCGACAAGGCAGGCAACCTTGCATTCTGGACTCAACACTTTGACTTCGCGCGCAACGCATCCAAGACCACCATAGAGAGAGAATACGACCATTGTGAATCACATCCGAGACCCTCACCATACGTGCCAGAATCGTCTGAACGAGGAACAGTCTTTCTTCGTTCATTTCTCTCTATCCGACCGTCATCCGGCCGTTTATGATCCTCATCATGGATTTTCATGTGTTGTTGGTATCATTTACATGTTTGGTCGGTTGAATAGGATATATAATGGAAAAACATACTGCCAACAACGTGCAAGACCTGCTCTGTTGCATCATGTTCTGTCTCGTACCCAAAAACGCGCAAAGGACGATAGATGTGTTGAGACTACATTCTTTTTTGCAGTTGCTTGCGGATTGGACGTCTGTGGTTGCCTGGAGTATCTTTGCGGTACTTTAGCATTCGGCATGATGGTGAATCAATGTTGAATGCGGTCATGCTATCAACCCAGAACCATGCTTCTCTGCATTTGCGTCTTGCAAAATGATGACATCAAAGGAGAAATGATCGAATACCATGAAATAACGCATGTTATTCAATAAAAGTAACTTCCTGATACCTGCGTATACCTACAAAAACTGGTAGCTGATGGCAGATTTTAGCGCACATTCAGTACCAGATGAAGCCTACTGTATTTCAGGATGAAATGTGTTTCTTTAGCTCTATTCAAAGCGGCTCCACGAAAACAACCGAACGATGAGATCAACGAAACATCTACATGCAATATGATCTGCCCAGCGGTGAGGTCGTCTTGGTGATGGAATCCATCCACACAGTCCATGATGATGGTGGTATCGGTATCTTGCTGTCCACTGTTATCGGACTATTAACGAACAGCAGGCAGGCCTCAAGCGGTTTTCCCGCAAAATTAAAAAATGGCCTCTCTTGTTGAGAACTCGCTGATTGGAACGACGACAATGAGTTCATAATTCGAACGAACGAAATCAATCAATACGATTGCCATTTACCTCCATACGATTCAATCGAGAAAAGAAACATCTACTACAACTCTTGAGAATGTGCTGAATTTTGATTGACATGGTTGCCTGTGTTGCCGGTGGCATTGCTTCGGCGCTTGGGTGTTCCAAGAAAGACGGAACCCCGATGGTGAAAGGTTGCTCCGGTAATCAATGCAGCTACAATCCTTCATCTCAGGCAATGCAAGACAGGGAGAAATCATCGTCTTTGAAAAACTGGGACAAGGACTCAAGCTAAGTGTTGACTATCGGTTGACCAGAATGACAGTGCATTTTGATAGGACGATTGGCATAGACCCAAGAGTCTGGATTGACGGGCACTTGAAAACGGTTTCAACCAAATGTTTCCACTCGGCGACGTCGCAGCTTACAGATGGTACTCCCCCGTAGGAATGGCAGAAAAGAAATTTAATTCTTACACTTGTATCACTTTAGTTCTTCCTTAGAACTGCTCTCGTCTGTCATTTCCATGAGCAAGTAAGACTAGTAGTCTAATTTCATCTTTGACGATGTGTCTTCAGACTTATGTCAGGGTGCCGGATCGGATACTGTTTGGTCATCTTTATTCATATTGTTCAAATATACCAGTCGGATTGGCAAATCGTCGCCTCCTTCCAAAACTATTGAGGGGCACTTATACGATCCCCGCTTGCACCGTTCCTTGTACTCCTCTAGCGATTTTAAACTGAAATGTGAATCGATGCGATGTCATCTGCCAGACAATCGTTGAAAGACCAGTGAAGGTCAATCTTAGGTTTCGAACTTGGCAATATCTTGAAACTCGTTCCTTCAGAATCTCCCAGGCTGCCGGATCGGATACTGTTTGTTCGTCTTTATCTTATTCTGTGAAGTCCAAAATATACGAGTCGCATTGGCAAGCCGGCGCCTCCTTCCAAAATTTTTGAGGAGCAGCTCCACAACCCCGCTTGCATCGTTCCTTCTATTCCTCCTGCGAATTTGTATTGAAATGATGGACCGCTACCACATCATCTGTCCGCCAATCGTTGAAAGGCCCCTCAATAATGTGTCCGCTGGTATCATACGATTTCACTCCATTGAAGCGATCCTTGTACTGGCATGGTGGGGAGTTGTGTCTACCAAAGATGCTTTTGTGTCTTATCGATAAAAGAGTTATGGGGAGCAAATGGGAGAATAGAAACGGGGGAATTCCGCTTGTTTTCACCCAAATTCACTCGTGAACGAATCCCATGAATCGCCAATTTAGCAATGTAGTATATACGGTATCGAATACAACATTAAAGGCTGAAAGGCGTCGCCATCTCACAAAACAATCCCCTCATCCACCATTCCCGAAGAAGAAGAAAAAATACCACACACACTGACCCGAAAGAGAAAATCATCGTTTAGCAACAAAATGGCGGATCGAATAAATGTTGCTCTGGAAGGGGCTGTGCTCGAAGAAGTGACCAAGGGTGTGATGCTAGCCGTATTGGCAGTGACGGACTCCAATTCGAATACCTTGGAGAGGGTCCGAAGAGAAGCACCATGGGACGCAGAAGCCATCAAGCTGGTCACTGGGTCTGAAGATCAAGCTCGCAAGACTCTGGGGACTATTTTGAAGGAGGATATGGATTTAATGTTGGTCAAGGAGTTTGAGGTGGTGGGAATGACGGAGAAGGGCAAAATTATTGACTTTCAAGGATACGTCGCGCACAACGACGACCATGTGGTTCTGTCGTTCAGCAGCCGGACTCCTACATTCGATTGGCTGACGGACTTTGACGACTCCACCACTCCCTGGAATGTAAGAGAAGAAGAAGAAGAAATAGAAAATACAAATCCAATGCGTGGGATGTGTCTCATGTTGGAAGGTTTTGGTTGCAAACGAGGCGCTACACCAAGTGTGAATTCCTTCTTCTATCAGCAGTTCGTCAAAACAATTCCAATCATCAACGACTACATCAAACGGTATCTTCGGCCGCTAGAGCGTCCGAGAACACTGCATGTAGTGGGGCATTCGTTGGGTGGGGGTATTGCAACTTTGGCTGCATGCTACTTGATGTTGGAATATGATTGGAACGATCTCAAACACGACCTTGTGGTTGTTACAAGCGGCAGCCCGAAAGTCTGCAGTCCGGAAATGAAATCAATGATCGACGAGAGAAGACAACTCTTCAACTACAATACCCGAATGTATCGAGTAGTCAAGGGCACAGATGCCATCGTCACGCTTCCGCAACGACGGACGGCCAGGATGACTCATCTTCTGAACCCAGTCTTGATCGCCGACACTGGGGGGATTGGATGGATAGATCAAATCGGCAATAAAGGCAATTGTGACGTAAGATCTTTGGCGAGAGCAATCAAGAGTGCACACCTTGATAAGGCCAGCAGAATGCAGATTGGAGCAGAAGCGCGGGATGATTGTGACACTGAGTTCGATAGAAACCACTTTGCCCGAGTAGCGGCCCGTCTTCCAAAGTCCCTTAGGGATCATTTTTCGACGTCCTATCTCAATCCACTATTGAAGGCTCAGGGATGCCGGTACGGATCCCTGCGGGAATCCCTATCCGAAGATTCAAGTAGAGGGACGGAAGCCGAACGAAAGGCAAGAGCCAAAGCAAACAGAGCGAAGAGTGCCAACTACGTTCCCAAGATGTTCCGCGATCGGCCGGAACTCATCGAAAGAGTCCACTGGTGATCAATTCTATTCCAATTTCAAATTTTAGCAATGTCAAAAAGCTTTTCTCATGTACAAAAAGTGGATATGTGCCGTAACACTGAATCACTGTATCTAAAACTGATTATTTACATTCCCCGTCTCTGAGACAAACTCGAGCCTATCCCTTCAGAGCAACGTTGTAGGAAGAGGTGAGATATTTGACCAGATCTTCTTTGTCATCGTCGTCATCCGAGCTTTCTGGATCAAGATTCCGAAGAGAACGCTGTGACATTTGATATTCTTTACGTTGCAACCCAGGCCGAGCTTTTTTCACCTCGGCAGGAAGGCCGTATGCCTGTAATTCGGTCGGCATTTCCACATACGCTCCGCCGCCACTTTTTCCGGATCCATCCGTTCGCAAGCTCCGATCCGAACCAAATCGGTCTCTAAGTTCACGGAGACCCATCCTTGGACCAGCGGTGTGTGAGTATGTCTTGTGGGAGACAGATCGACGGACTCCGGGCTGTGGCTTTTCCAGCAATGGAGCAGTAGCCTCAATACGTTTCTCTTCTTTGGGCGGAGCAGATGGCGGCATCGAGGTCGAGCGACGGACCTTGCGGTAGCCATTGCTCTTGTTCACCACTTTACCAGTCTCGCCGTGGGATTTCGGTGACAATTCCTTCTTCTTGCTGGACTTTTCAGTCTTCTTGTCCTTCTTGGAGATGCTAGTCTTCTTACCATGCTTTGAAGAGTGGGGATTCTTGGGAGAAGGTTTTGGTTCCAAAGATCGACTCTTGGAAGGCTTCACAAGTCTGACTGGTGTTCTGGGCACATGCTCTGAGCAATAGGAAAGGTCGTTAGAGCTCCTTTGCCCTTGAGACCGTATCTTTGTGGATGGGTTTACACGGGTTCCCTTGGCCCTTGCCCCATGTTCTTCTTCATCGCCAGAGGACGAAGATTGGCCAGAGTGTTTCTTCTGTTTTTCCTTCTTCTTTTTCTTCTTCGAGCCATCTCCACTTGCTTTTCCCTTTTCACTATGGCTTGACTTGTTTGACAAAATCGATTTCGTTGCTTCGTTGTTCACGTTCAGATGTTGATATTGCGACAAAAACCGCTCTTCTGCTGCGGTTGATTCATCTTCCTCACCAATTAGTTTCTTGGGCGTTGGATGTGTTCTCATGTGTTCGTCAACGGACAGCAGCGATGTTTTCATCATTAGATGCTTTTTGGAATGACTAAGAATCGCACTGGACCTTTGGCTGCTTGATGAGGAGTTGGGGTAGTATGGTGAATTCACAGTCATCGGTGACACCAGGCACTTTGAATGATCCACTTGAAGCCATAGTTCGGGCACTCCTTGCTCATCAATGGAAAATTGAACGTACTCTCCTTTCTCATTTACAGCATACTTGACATCCCCATTCATTGTTCCATACAGATCAGTCGCCGAAACGGGCGAGGGCTGTGGTGGTTTAATCATACCATTGTTCTCTTCTTGATGGACGTTTCGAACAATGTTCTCGGTAGAGTAATCGTTAACTTCCGCACGATCCCCATTTCCTTTCCGTCCAGCATGCAGTTGATTTTCCTCCCCTTTTGGACTTTGTTGTTGTTGGTGGAAGGAAAAATCGCCAGACATTTCAGAGTTTTCTGTAGAGCTCCGAGACGAAAAAGTCTCGCTAACTTCAGCAGTTTCCCTATCCGTTGCATCATGGTGCTTTTTCTTTTTCGGCTTTTTCTTGAGAGTGTACTTTCTTCTGCTTGTTTTCTTCTTCTCGTCTGCTGCAATTGATTCAGCCATCTTGTTTTCTTTGTCAACAAGCATGTGAGGGAGCAAGGAACTAGAGCTACCGCTGATGAACTAGCTTGTACTTTTTGCCAGTGAATATATAAGCAAAGAAGCTATTATACTGTGGCGTGACCTTTAATAGTTTCGCCGTCAGAGTCATTTAGCTAGTCTTGTTTTTTAGAAAACATCACTGGAATCGGCACCCACGTTCCCTTCTGATTGGATCATACATTGCACAGCGGGTCACTCATATGTTCTTCCACGAATACTCAATGTCGCATCGGACTCCGTGGAACACAAAAAACAGAACATCTTGAGGGTTTTTGGTGACTGAAGTGGCCGCAAAATGGACTCCAATACTCTCTTTTCGCGTGCTGAAGTCTTCCTGCCCACGTACTGGCTTACGATAGTTTTTTGGTATAACAAGCTCGGTAGCGCGAAACCTTCGTAAAATATCTTGACAGAGTGGCGGTTGCCATGCGTACGTCACTGCCAAGGTCATATAGCATATAGCATCCTCAGCCAGAGACACCTTCATTGTCACAACCGTGACCAAACAAACATGAAGCCACTTCTTTCCTGTTTGTGGTCCGTCGCCATGGCAAGCTTGATGACTCAAAGTTGGACCAAGGCTCTCTCTTCCAGTCCCTTAGCCACCCCGGCTGCCAGACATACTCTCTACGACATTCCAGCATCCAACAACGGGGTACGGCAGAAGCCTCTGTTGCGTGTGTGACAAAGTGATACCGTATCCGAAATAAGCTGAGCTGATGTCTTTCTTCGTCAATGCAGGCCCGTTGTCGCATCATTGTTTACAAAAAAGGGTTACCTGAATCAGAAGTGAAGGTGTTGTCCCCTGCTGATCTTGGAGGTTTCAAATCCGACGCCTATTTGGCCATCAGTCCCCAAGGCAAGGTCCCAGCACTCCAGTGTCACGACACCAATCTATGTCTTGCGGAATCCGACACATGCGTAAGACCCCAGGCGACTAGTGATAGAGGCAATGAAACTTTTGAATAAAGGACTCACGCCCTGGTTCTTTTTTTGGGTTGTTTTCAGGCTCGTTATTTACTGTCGACTTATTCCAACGCTGGTCCATCCTTTCAAGCCGACAATCCCATTTCCAATCAGATTGCTCGTTTTCACGACCTTTACTTGTCAACAATTCAAATGTGCCTTTACAAGGCTGGACCTCCATTCGGAAGCTTTCATACCCGGAAAGACGCGCTTGCCGAGTATTCCAAACAATTGCATGTGATTGCCAATCTACTACCTGACCATGACGCCGGCTATTATTTGTGCGGAAATGACGTTTCTCTTGCCGACGCAACGGTAAGCAAAAATTCGTTCATTTGTTTCCCTATTTGTTGAAACTGCAACTCAACTTCAGTCCTGTCACGTATTTCTCTGACAGCTATTCCCATCGATAGTATTTGCAGCGTTCATGCATCCCAAGTTCTATCTTGGACCAGATTTTATCCCTGAGAAGTTATCAAAGTGGTTCCAAAACTTGATTGAAAAAGATCATGCCTTTTGTAGGGTGTACGATGAGGTGAGTAATTCTGTCTCGTCCCTGGTACGATTGTATATCGGCGGAGCAGAAATCGCTGGCAACAAGGTTGTCTTGCATCGGTGCTAATTCGCTTTCCGCTACTGTTATAGATGATGACAGTCCTCCAGAAATGGGATGCCAGTGGACGGTGGGATACAATTTGGTTAGCCGGAATGCGCGATGAGGAACCAGGGACTTTGTTTGATAGAATTCTATCGGGGGAAATCCCTGCTTCTATCGTGAAGGAAGATGACAAAGTGTTAGCATTCAGAGATATCAATCCAGCGGCACCTGCCCATGTGTTAGTCATTCCAAAAGATCGCGACGGCCTTACTCGACTGAGCAAGGCAACAAGGGAGCATTCGGAGATTCTTGGTCATTTGATGGTTGTAGCGGCTGAAGTTGCCAAGGACGAGTCTTTGGGTTTTGGTAGTGGTGCACGTATCGTTATCAATGACGGAGCAGCAGCTGGACAAGAAGTGTTTCATTTGCATGTCCATGTCTTGGGTGGACGCGACTTCACCTGGCCTCCAGGCTGACCTATGCCCCTCCTTCCCCCACAATAGTAGTACATGGCCAGCACCCTGAATGGATCATACCCTACCAAGCAATGTTCAACATCGAAAACCCCATTTGAGCACTTATGCTGTATGCGCATGAAGATAAAGTAGCTAGCTTCGACTATAGTATAGGATCCAGCATTGAATCAAATGCGAAACGAGCCACAACACCTAGAGCTACTGACTTTGATTCATCAAAGCCACCAGCATATCCAGGTTCGGAGTCTGCGACAGTGACAGAGTATGAAGTGGAGTCATACCGAAGAAATCCACTTGGGTAGTTGCCGCCAACGGATTTTCATGCAGCAGACCAGCTTGGCCATTGCGTCTTCTGAGGAATGATATGACTGGAGGTAGTACGACTGGCTCAACGGAGAATGATCGAATCGATACTTCAATCTGTAAGATCGGATTCACCAACAACAACGCTGCCAAGCTTCGCACTTTGCATCACTAATAATCTCTTGGTCCAAATGCCTCAGTACTACCAAGCAATCTTTGACTAGGCCAAACCCATTTCACCTCTGAACTCTGATAGAAGAATCGAGGCATGACGAAACAGCAGCTTCGACTATAATGATACAGCTTTACGGGGTTAAAAATAAGCTTGTGTTTTCAAGAAGATGAGTATTGCCAAGAGACCGTGAAAAGCTTTCGTCCATGTCCACTTCGTCGTCAAGAAATGTGAGCACATGAGGGATCACTACAGAAGCGCCACTATTGAGTAAACAGCTTTGTCGATCGGCGATCTGTCCCTTCATCGAGCCGACCTCGTCAATCTTCATCTTCCACAGATACAGCTCCATTATTGAAAATACTTCCTCCCGTTCATAGTTTGCAAGTTTCCAACAGATAATAATGATCTTATACCTCCTTGACGTCCAATCTGCATCCAACGCTTCGTCAATCGCTTGCAAAATATCGGATTTCCAAGGCCTACTGTCCAACCCCAGCAATTGGCCAAAGCGCGTCTGTAACACTCTTCGAATCACGTGGGAAGCTTGTGGCATCCGATTCAAACACAGATAGTCCATCGGAGTGGACTCAAATGAGTCCCAGCTTTGGAAGATGTGATCCAGGTTGCCTCCATTCATCAGGGCTACAAGCATATCCATATTCGGGGCCTGCGACAATGACAGAGTATGAAGTGGAGTCATCCCGAACTCATCCACTTCAGTAGTTGCTGCCAATGGATCTTCATGCAGTAGACCACGCAGCTGTATCATCGCGTCGCTGGGGGAATGATACGACTGGTAGTAGCACAGCTTGTTCACCGGAGCATTATCGAATCGATGCTTTAATCTGCGTGCAATTTCATCACGTCCATCAACAACGCTCCGAATACTCCAACTTTTCAGAAAATCTTGGTCATACTCCATGCCTCCGTACACATTCATCAAGGAAAGGCATCCATAGAGACAAACACCCGAAGAGAGGTGCTCTGGGATTTCAATTGAAATCATACTTCCACAACCTACAAATGCATCATTCGCAAAGCTTTCGACGCATGCTGGAATTCTTACATGCGACAAGGATTTGCAGTCAGCAAAAGCGCAACTACCAATTCTCTTCACTGTCGAAGAAAATTCGATACAATCGAGTCTTTTGCATCCATCGCAAAGATGTGGCTCAATACACTCCAAGGTTGGTGGCAGCTTGATATGTTTTAATGCGCTGCAGAATCCAAATGCCAACTCTCCAATTGTAGATACAGTAGGGGGAATGACTAGAGCTTCAATTGAGCGACAATCTTCAAAAGAACATGCTCCTATTTCCAGGAGTCCGTGCGGAAGACCAACATCAGTCAGACTAAAGCAGCGATGGAAAGCACCTCTACCAATCTTGATCACAGATGAAGGTATCTTGACCGTTGTTAAAGACCTGCAATCATCAAACAAAGCCGGACTCACAACTTGAAGCTCCTCAGGAAGCTCAACAGAAATCAATCGGTAGCAGTTTTGAAAAACTGCTTTGCCAATTGTCGTGTAAACAGAACAAAAAATGATTTTCTGCATACTTGAGCAAGAATCAAACGCATAGTCGTCAATGTGTATAAATTGTCCTTCTGGAAACACACTTATTCCGTCTTCCAGATTAGAATTGACCGAGGCAGAATCGAAAGGGCCATAATATGAATAAAACTGAACAGACTCTAAGCAGTAGCAGAATCCGAAAGCGGATCTTCCAATTCTTGTCAGTGTCAGAGGAAGTTGCACATGCAACAAACTTGTCCATTCAAAGGCTTCCCGACGAATCTCTCCCACGGAAGGGACAACAAAGAGATAAACCAACGTATCATCAGGAATATCAGGTTTCTCTGTTTCGCTGATGTAGACAACAACCTCAGGATCGACCTCTACAATTTCCAAACTTCTTCTCTGCTCATTGTCCTCATCGTCCCCGCAAGCATTCTCCATCATCACAATTATAAAGAAAAATTCATGCCAGGATTGTGGACGAACCTCTTACGTTGTCCAAGAGTCGGTCCTGTGAAGCAACGCTGGTATGTGCCTGAAACAAGCAAGAAGTCGGGTTTTCATGGGAACGAGTCCCATCACACCAATGTAAGTCTGATGCACTCCAAAATCCAGATAACACATGCATTGATTCTATAGAACGGCTGGAATCGATTGGCATGATTATGGACGGGATCATACAATAGGTTCACTGAAAAACCGAGGCAAAATGGATGTACCATGGTTCTACTCGTTTTGGTATGAGATGCAAGATCCAAGACTAAGTGACTAGTTCGATTGCAATGATTAAGCTTTCGATGGATACATGCCTGGAAGCAGTCTTTTGATAGCGGATTGGGTGGCGGAAAATGGGTCCACCGCGGGTGTTAGAAGTTGGAACAAAGGATGATAAAATAAAATGGCAAAACTCATTGCGTATTATGATACAAGGTTGCCGTCGCTTTCAAGCATGATGATGACTTTCGCTGGGTATACAACCTCCTGCCAGAAACTGTTCGATTGTTATTCTCAAATGTGCTGCAAAATTCGGTGTTGACGAGGCTTCAAGCTCCTCTCGTCCGTCAAAGGATCCTTCACCGTTTGATAACAACAAACGAAAACCCACGAATGAAATCTGTATGCTGCACATTGCTTCTGCTGCAATATCAAAGGAAAAAAGTACGACGCCCGGTCTCAGATCAAATTGAAGTATTAGCAGTAAAAAACCAGGGCGAAGCGACGGCGGTCCCATGAAGGAGTAAGCCAGAAACTGAGTTGCAAAAGAGCGACTGGTGTGCAAGGGATGCGACAGCTGCAGATGTGGAGGTGGGGACGGCTTCAACATACAACACTATATGGAAGCAATTGCTTTTTGGATGAGAAACTTTTTTTGTTGATTTCTAAGGAAACAGACTGATCAGACTGAAAGAATGCCAATAAGAATGGCCATCATGGCAATGAATTCGCATCTTGAAGGATATGTGTTCTCGGTTCTTGCTCTAGGGAGTTTCAACGAACAGCTAGAGACTTCCTTCTTTTCCCAGCAGAGGATTGAGTCAAGGGAAAATGACAAAGATAACTAGACGCCCTTTCCCCTTTTCGTCAAAACAAGATGATGGTCAGGATACGCCAGGGACGAAAACGGCTATTGATGGTTCCTATGGCGATACGTTGAAGTGACGGAAAAGGAGCCGCGCTTTGTTGGAAGCATCAGGCAATCCCAGATGACTATCATATCGTCAGGATTGCTTTGAGCGTAGTTCGAAAACCTACCCCTATCATCTCATCGAAGAACGCGTGTTGAGAAGGGATCAATATTATAGAGCACCTGTCGATTCTGGCAAGTGGCTATAGAGCAGTACACGACTAGAGGCTGCCTGCTGCATGCTGCATCCCTCTGTTGGTAACGTCGCATGTGACTTGTCAGTCTTGAGACGTAAGCGCCTTTGGTTTTGAGCATTGCAGCGATGAAAACAACATGTATTCTTATATGCATTAAAAATGTGAAATGACCGAAAGACGACTACTGCTGGGAGGCCATCATGTCTTCGTACTTTACTAAATACTCACTGACGATCCCTTCACCCTCACGAGCCCATTCGTCACGATTGCTTTGGGCGTAGTTCAAATACTCATGGGACGAGACACCAAAGACGCCGCAACTGTCCAACTTCTTGGCCAAAGGAATGACATAGAAGTCAAAGAAGCCAATTTCCCCTTTGTACCAGTTTTCACTTGGGTCCGAGTCGGCGCGACCAGCCTTGTATGCCGCATAGCATTCCATGAAGAACTTCTCATTCCAAGTCTTGTAAATATGCCAGTGCTGCATGGTATGTGATACGTCGGATGCTTGAATCAAGTGCTCGATGACAATTGTTGCCTTGCAATTAAGGCTGGAGAGGCTGTCATCCTGAATAGGTGTTTTTGAGAAGGCTGTCTCCCATCGTGCCTTTCGAAGAGCTTGCAACTCTTTGTCAACAATATCTGTGGCCATGACGGTATTAACCACCAGCTGACGGAATCGTCTGAGATCGTCTTCTGTATGGTAGATGCATGCTCTGAGGGCCCCATATTCTTCACTCATCAACATGCCCCAGGCGAGCTCGACACTGTTCTGCTCGGCAACCGATTTCTTGAAGATCTGAGCATTGCGGGTATTTTCTTTCACCAACTGAGAGTTTGGGACGCCAGGATGGTCCATATCGTGGATGATGGCAGAGAACACGACAGAGAACTGCGTCAGCGGATCAGACGTGATACCGTAGGAATGTCCGGCCACGTCGGCTAGATTAATCTCGTCGCTCGGTGTACGCAGTCCGTTTCCATCATCCACATTGACGATTCGAGTGAGCAGTTTCTTGACCGATGCCGTTACGTGACTTGCGTGCTCAAAGTTGTGGAATGGATTGTCCTGATACATGGACGCTACGTTGGCAATATAGTTCCTGAGCTGAGTTTTGGCTTCTTCGCCGATGTCAATTGATGCTGCATTGAGTCGTTTGCTGATCTCAGCTGCATCGAATCTTTTCAACGGAATGATAGGAACGAACTCTTCCAGGACAGTTTCACCTGTTCCTATGGTGGCTTCTTTCTGTGAAAGGGACGGATCGATTGGGACTGCATCCGTTCCTCTTGAGGCAACTATCTGTTGCAACAGCGGACTTAGTACCTCGACATTCCATTGAACAAGGCGCTCTGTCTTGGTCATTGCTCCAATATCGTCCAGATCGAAGTTGTCATCGGAGCGAACTATGCTTGTGCGGCCACTGCTATCCGATAGCTCCACAGTTTCATCGAAAGTGGGCATGCCTCCTTGCGATTTCGACGTCTTCAACCCCTTGGCAGCCTTTATTTTCAACCAGTAAGTCTGCATTTCCCCTTTTCCCTTGACTAAGATCTTGTTCGTCCTTGGAGTCATCCAGGCTGAGAATCCGGCTGCCACGAGCAAGTCGGCTGTGGCCTGAGAGATTTGGATTCGGCTGCGTGCAGAGGTGCTTTCCATCCGGGAAGCTGTATTCATGGTATCTCCGAAGAGCTGGAAGCGGCTTCTTTCCCCACGGAGTACGCCTGCTGTGACTTGACCACTTCAGTAGTAAAAAGTATTAGTATAGCATGGAAGTTGGAGGTGAGTGCAAATGTACTGCATAGTTCGTGGACAATGGTGGAATCCTTCTTACCTGTGAATTCCGACCCGTAACTCCAATTCAGAAGTGTCAGGGCCCAGCGCCACTTCTAACTTCAAAGTAGTGTTCTTCATTGCCTTGACACAGTCACGGGCGAACCTGCAGACTGCCATAGCATGATCCTTGTCCGGTTCAGGCAAGCCGGCCACGGCTACATAGCAGTCTCCGACTGTTTCGACCTTGAAGACATTGTGACGGTAGGCACGCTTATCGAATTCTCCATAGATCGTCTCCAGCAGAATGAATACTTGAGCCGGTTCACGTGCTGACGACCAGGCTGTGAAACCCGCAATGTCTGCATACACGACGGTGGTTTCAAGGAAGAGGTCGGCCAAGGGCGCTCCTCCGCCTCCGCCTCCGCCCAAAGGATCAAGTAGGTTATCTTCCTTCGACCCCTTCTGCTCACCCTCATATAATCGATCTCGAATCGCTGCAGGAAAAACGTTCGATACAATCCGATCCTGTCTCATGATTCTGGCCATGAACTTTCTCTGGCGCCTTCCAACAAAGTAATCATAGAGAAGGAACACAAGGCTCGTGAAGGCGAAAATTGCGACCACAACAACTGTGTACAGTTTTGGTTTGGAAGTTTGAAAACTGGCTTCTAACTCTTCCGTGGGGTACAGATCAAGAGTAAGCCTAGGAACGCATACATCTTCCGGTAGTTGTGACTTGTCCAGATCAACATCCACAACCACGCGGGAAACCACAAGGGCATCGTATTTCGGATTGTGTGCATCTTGCAGCCCCAAGAAAATGGAGCCTGATGAGTCGATCAAAAAGGAGAGCCCATTTTCTTCTGCAAGTGATCCCCCTATCCCGATATTGCAGCTGCTGCGTAGGACAGCAACCGTATCAGAAAGACCGTCAATGTTGAGATTTTGGAAGAACTCAAGCCACGGCAGTTTCAACAAGATCACACCAACAAGGTTTCCGTATTCAATGATGGGTTGCACAATCTGGCTGCTGACAAGGAGAGCACCCAAGTCTCCTTCGGGATCGGTATCGTATGTCGCAATAAAACCGATTGACGGGGCGAGAGTCAAATTTGTTATCTGGAATTGATCGGCTATCTCCGGGAATGTTAGCATGTCCAAGCTGCGTGGCGTCAAGAACAAGTCAATGTTGTCCTCGAGTGGAAATGTCTGCCAGTTTGCCAATACCGGACCAGGCCGTGCAACAGGTTTTATAGTGGACACGAAGTTGCCGTCGGTGTCCTCTTCGAATTCGTAGTAGTGCAGAAACGGTATGGTCTTGTTCATCACTTCCTCAACAGTAAATTTGTTCTCCTTTTCATTGTCTAGCGATTCTTGATACCATACCGGAGCCGACTTTGAGACAAAGGAAGGCCATTTGTCCCTGTCTTCTTCGTTCACAATAGGGCAGATGGCAATATCAGGGCTTTCCAACCCAACTAACCCTGCAATCTTCTGCGACTTCAAGGAATAGTTGGGGATAGTAACAAATGGCCAAGTGGCGTTTGGATCCGCGGTGGCTTCTGAAGAAATGACTACCGAATATGTGTCCAAAGCCCTAAAGATTTGGTCAACTTTCTGCCCAGCGACTGTAGAAACCTCTTTTCCAAGGCCTGCAAACTGGGATGTCAAGAAACGCATGTCAATAAAGTCGATGTTGTAGCGATTAGACAACAAACGAAACACTGATAAGAATAGCTTACAGAAGCTTCGAAGTCCTTGCGTTCTTGGTTTTCCATCAATAGATATGTCGCCGCAGCCGCGCCGCAGACCGCCAAGAGAAGTACGAAAAAGACAAGGGTTTTCGATCGGGCCACCGCCTTTTCTTCTTGTTTGGCAACATCTGGCGCTGTGTAGTCTACTGGCACGGGAGAATCCCCGCCAGTAGAGGAATCGTTCTGGGACATCCCAGTGTTGCTTCCGGTAGTACTCCAATCGCCGCCATAGCTTGAGGCTTTTGGCATGTTTCAGGCTTTCTTGTTTTCTATTCTGATTGATGGAAGACTTATATCAGATTTGTGTGATGTCTCCAAGCGGTTGGCAACAGCAACTTTTTTAAAATACTAACTCTTTGGGTTCGCATGGCTACTAAAATGTCTGATAGAGATAGTAGTAGTACTATAAGATGTCTGGTTGCACGATCACAACGCGGACGAATCATATCAGCGGTCTTCATTATCGTGTCTGCAGAGAATAGTGCAGCCCAATAGCGTTCACATTAATAAATCCCATGGCAGAATGGTTCTTTGGTGCTACTCAATCAATAATAGATTTTCGGGGTCCGTCCGAAAAGAATGGCGAAGCCCAATAGTGTTTAACAAGTGGAAAAGACGCGATGCGTATTGGTCTTATTTAGGGGCACACTATTAAATTATATCCAGTGGTCATGTTTGCTAGTAATGCGCCATAGCGGTCGAGTGTCGGCTGGCTGGTGTTTACGAATTTTGACAAAAATCCAAGAAAGCGCCAACCCTCTTCGCTGGCTAGTATATAGCTCCACAAGTGGGGCTCGAAACGCGTATGCTCGGGTGCCAGAGACTGGCGTTGCAAAATTCTTGAGGGGGGTCCAGGGTGGCAATCAAGCAATATAGGTGACGTTGGCTGCGTTCGCACGTGATGAGCTGGGATTTTCATCGTTCACTCAATCTTCATTGTAAGGTGAAGCGGATTGTTAATATTGATAAAAGATACTGTATGAGCATCTGCAACTTCTTTCATGGTGTTCCTTTTGTCGCCACCATGCACTGCAATGTCGGTTCAAATTTCCTGCCATATTGTGACAATGGAGAGATTTGACGGTCTCTGCCAACTTAGAATGAAAAGGAGTTTCGGTCACAAATTGTCTCCTTGTTTCAATCCATTGTCCTTTCAACATTGTCGACTTTTGAAATGTCTCCGGATCTTTAGCTGGTATGCTCGGGTGGAGTTTTCGAATTGCTCGTATTTGTTCCGTCGATGTCGAGTATTTTTCACAGCAGTTCGCCATTCGCTGAGTCAAATAGTTTAAACAAGGTCATTGCTATCTTTCCGAACAATCCCCCGCATTGCTCATGGATTTTGAAGACGCACATAGAAGTAGAATGTCTCCCATGAATAGCTGAATTGACAAGATAAAAAACTCATTATTTTTTCCAGAAACTCTCCATCCGCCGTTGTATTCCATGAGGGAAGAAATCGAAACAGCTGGTTATTTCTGGCCTGAAATGCTCCTTGGCGTGACAAGAAAAATATTGTGGCGTGACACAAGAACAATTGGCGTGACACAAGAACAATTGGCGTGACACAAAAACAATTGCGTGACACGAAAACAATACAACACAACTGATGGCTCCATTGTGATTTCACATCTTGCGTCAAACCGATCGACCATAGCAACAGATGATATACATTAACAAGACCCTTGTTCGTGTAACGCTACCATTCCAAGAACTAACAATCAACTATTTTGTGCAATTGCAACGACAATCTTATCATATGAGAATCGGAATATGTGCAACTACTCTTCATTACACACCGATTGTTCGTCAATTAATCTCTTTTTGTTTGCCCGGCATCTCCTCTGCCTGTCACGATCTTGTTTTCGTACTTTTGAGTGATCTGTTGACCAAAAAAGAAGCAAAAGATGGAGTCAAACAAAACAAAGCAGTCAGATGCTAAGCTTCAGGAGTTCATGGAAAAGAAAAGGAGGTTGGATAAGGAAGCGATGGGTATTACCCTAGCATCAGAACGTATTTACAAGGAATTGAAGAAAAAACTCTTGGGTAAGGACAAGGAACAAATGGAGACAAATGATAAGAATCAGCCTGTAGTAATGGAAAGTGACGAATGGATGAACAAAATAACACATGTGGGATGGGTTTGATACACTAATATTCATAAGCAAAACTGTAAGAATCACTTTCTTAATTTCTTAAAATTTTATTGTCTACGGTTGTACGGAATGTATTCTTGGAACATTCTTGTATTCATGCTCAATAACACAAATGTTGGGTCAGTTTCAAATGCTGTGATTCCCCTAGCCAATTATTGTTCTATGAGGAAATTCACCCTATACATCTGGCAGAGCATTTTTGTAGTTGGTTGTGACTTCGTAATTATCCAGTGGAAAATGGTCCATTCTTATTATTTCTCTATTTGGCCGGTTTTTGGATTATGTAGTGGCAGCTTACTGCACACTCATATATTTTTGGGTCATGGCCATATTTTACGAAAATACTGTATTTGAATTATCACAAAATGTTTTTAATTCTCAAAAAAACGGCAACTACACGGATAATTTATCACCGTCATAAAACCCTGCATTCAAGTCTAGATAAATCAATAAAATAGTTGGCCGGGTCCCCGATGAGTCTGTCGTGCATTCCTATTGATATTGGGTATTGCTCCAGGAAACAGATTGTCCATATCGAGAAGGTTGTTATCAGATATGGCAACATGTGGTCATCCAATTCAAGCTCGATTATTCTTTTGATCCAACTCGTTCTCTACAAAACCTTCTCGCAATGGCAATCACGACTGACAGAAGCAAAGCTCCCAATAGGGAAAACACAATTACCTTGGTTTTATCAATTGTAGGTTTTGACGGCTTCGTTGCAGTAGGAGTAACAGTAGGAGTTGCAGTAGGAGCCGTCGAGCACTTGAGTCCTGATGACGATGAACAAGAAAAAGTCTCTCTCCATTTCTCCCCCCAACAGCAAACTTCTTGATCAAATGATTCTGCATCACGGAACATCGCATTCATGTCTGTAACAGAAGAAACATCCCAATTGGACAAATCTCCATTGAATGATGTGGCTCCTTCAAACATCGAACTCATATCTGTAACAGAAGAAACACCCCAATTGGACAAGTCTCCATTGAATGACTTGGCAGAAGCAAACATATTCCACATGTATCTTACAGAAGAAACATCCCAATCCGACAAGTCGCCATTGAATGACATGGCCTCACTAAACATCACTTTCATGTTTGTAACAGAAGAAACATCCCAATTGGACAAATCTCCATTGAATGATGTGGCCTTACAGAACGTCCAACTCATATCTGTAACAGAAGAAACATTCCAATTGGACAAGTCTCCATTGAATGACGTGGCCTCACTAAACATCCCTTGCATGTCTGTAACAGAAGCAACATCCCAAGTGGACAAGTCTCCATTGAATGAATCGGCATCATGGAACATCCAACCCATGTCTGTAACAGAAGAAACATCCCAATCGGACAAGTCTGTATTGAATGACGTGGCCTCATTAAAGATCCCTTGCATGTTTGTAACAGCAGAAACATTCCAATTGGACAAGTCTCCATTGAATGATGCGGCACCATGGAACATACTATTCATGTTT
>JAAMXS010000834.1:24848-61049 GCA_019693525.1 Cylindrotheca fusiformis | reverse complement strand
ACGTCTACTCCTGATTTGACCTAATCCGAACCCCCTATCCTATATCTAAGCCCATTTAAACTTCCTTTTGCTTCCAGTGAGTCTTGCTGGGTCTGATAAACTCAAAGACTACGGTCAGGATCAAAATTATGAGCTAGTCCATTAAGCTATCATCCTATCCCTCCTTCCAGATCACGATCAGCATCATCCTTCTAAGATGCTCCTTCAATATCCTTCGTACTATATTAGTTCCTCGTGATTGACCTCCTGACGGGATTCATACACAAGATCATATCACACTTCTGAGTCGAATAGAGTAAACTCAAGTCATTTTCTGGGTTTTTTTTACCGTCTGTCCATCCACAGTGTGATTGATGGAAGAGTCGATTTGCACTACAAACTCACAAAATTGGATCGAGCTACACATCGATGTTTTCAATCCAGGTTCGTCACTTCTGGCTAAGTTTCTGCCTCCTATTGAAGTTAGGTCATGCATTTTCAACGCTACCCACGCAAGATACTGCTTGGAAAACACACATCTTGGAAAACTCAGACGGCGAGACACTTGCTCGATGCATAGAGTTCTTGCCAGAAGATGATCGTCCCGATGAAGATGAGCTCGAAATGATGTATCCGACCATCAGACGGCATTTTGCCTTTGATGGAGGGGCATCTGACGAACATTTCTTCGAGGGCAAGATCTTGTGCCGGCAAACATCCTTTGGTTGTGGGAAACTGGGCCACCAGATTTGGCCTGCCTCCATTGCTCTTTCGGCTTATTTGTGCAGTCGTCCAGAGTTGATCAAGAACAAAAGTGTCATGGAATTAGGTGCAGGTTGTGGTCTGCCATCGGCAGTTTGTAGAGATGTATTGCAGGCTTCGTACATCCTAGCAACGGACTTTTGGATGGTGGGTGACTTTGAGAAAGATCGGCTTATTCCAGAAAACTGGCATGGCGTCAACTTGGAATTTAATGTTGCCACAACGCAAAGAGCCAAAGTCCAACAAGTTGATTGGTTCAATCCGGATACGGTGAGGCAAGCTCTCCAAACCTGCCAACCGAATATAGTGGTTGGATCAGATTTGGTATACTACCCGGCAGATCTAGAACCATTTTGGAATACCATTGACATTTGTCTGAAAGAAGGAGATGTGGATCAGATCTTACTGGTCTCCCCACTGAAACCAGAGACGCGAGAGGCGCTGCCGGAGTTTCGAAAACTGTTAGAAGCCAAGGGGGCAGATGCATACGACATCAAAATGGAGGAATTAACAATGCATTGCAATGAAATTGAGAATTCAGCGGATTCGTTTCTAGCAATGAACATAGCTATGAAAAAATAAAGAATGCTTCGAAGCTGCAAAATTGTTGCTCTATTGCATTTGAAGGTGAATCCAAGAGTACGCGTTGGATCAACTAGAAAAAACTCTTGATGTATGGCAGAAGAGTTTTGACATGAATAGGAAGTGGCGGTGCAGATTCGACCAGTTCCTTTGTATCGATTCGACTTGAATAATACATGAGTTCGTCTAACTCTCTTTGCAGCGCTTGTGCTATTGAAGACTTGTCGTTTGGTGGAAGCACCATCAGAAGGTTACTCTCCATATCCCGCGCGAAACTTCTGCCTCCGAAATTACTTGATCCTAAGACTGCGGCAGCCAAATTGTCATCTTGCTCCAACCACAAGCCCTTCGAATGAAAGGTCCAATCTTGGCGCTCCCAGTGATAGAGGTGTGCGTGCGTCCGTTTCGAGGCTTCATGTGCCAAGTGATCAAAGACCGTAGGTATCCAAGCTTTCCCTTTGTTTCCCGCTCTATCAGCCTTTGGTCGAAACCCGTGAGACATGCGTCCTGCCGTGACAATGTTGGCTTCCGGATATTCTGAAAGAACCCGTAGCAGTTCAGTTGTGGGATTCAAGTAGGCGCTCGACAAGTGCATTCGGGCGGCTTCCGGACCTACGGCTCCTTCTCTCAACAAGTCCAAGGTAGCTTCGATATCGGTCCTATACGAAGGCAGATCTCGCCAAAACCCTTTTGGTGCATGGAACGTCGGTACACACACTGCAGTGGTTTTCGGGTTGGAAAAGAGCTCCTCTGATGTTTGTTCGCTGTCGTCGCGGAACAGTTCATTGATTTGAGTCAGCAACTTGGTCTTGGATGCAGATGCTTTCGTCTCAGCTTTGCTGTTCTGACCATATGTTGCTGAGCTTGCTGACAAAACGTCGACAAGCTCTGCGTAAAAGTCCACCAATCCGTTCCCACCATCGCGTATCCATAAATATCGATCTTGCCGATCGGTAAAATATTCTTGACTTAGATTCGCCCCTGACAAGATCACTGAATCATCTACGACATATGCTTTGATATGAAATACGCCAGCGACTTCATTCAAAGGATTCGGTAGAAGAGAATCGAGTGGTGATGGCAGTACTTGAAACAAGTGGACAGTGTGGTTGAATCGCAAGCGAATTGCCGTGGCTACAGCTTCGGCTGAACTCGTCGATCTACCGTTCTCGCTTGGTACTTGTCGCAAAGCTCGATTTTGATCCATGACTATCTTGACGTTGACGTTTTCACTGGTGGAACCCAATGCGTCGAGCAGTTCCAGTTCAGCATGATATTTTGGGGAAGCACCAGCGCCTATATACAGTGAGGCAAGGTATACTCGTTTTTGTGCATTCCGTATGAGGTTGCAGAGTGTACTGTGGAATTCTGATGGAGTTGCTGACAACAGATTTCCAAAATGGTTGCCTTGCAATGGAAAAGCAGGAAGGATAGGTTTCCGTTGGACTGCTTGCCCTTCGAAGCTACCACGAGCAGCATCTAGCAATTTGTAGCGGCGAATCAAATGTTGAGGTCCTTTCATCATGTGACTCGGGAGGGAGTTGCGAGGTCAGACAAAAAAACAGTGCCGTCATTGTCAAACAATTTTCTCCCTCTTTTCCAAACCCCTTTGGCAAAGGACTGAAACCCATTCGAATCGACTGTACTGTATGGGTTTCGATAGAATGATTCCCGATTCTGCATGCCGTTCGCGTTGGCCTTGCTGATCTGATTGAATTGATTCTGGCAGTGGAAGTCCCGGAAGGCCCCGGCGTACCTATGATACTGGAAAGTACGTGAAACTGGCGGTTTTGAAAGCGCTGGGCAAGCAGAATAACGAACTAATCCTCTCTTCATGTGTGAATATGTCAATATAAACTGGAGGCAACTGGAAACGGTCGTTCACAAAAACATGAAGGAAAACTGAATGAAGTCACCACATTTTCATACAGCATCCAGCTTGACTCCAGTGCAGCCTACAGTGGCGCCAGGATAATAAAATCACTTTGAAATAGATACCATGAAGATCTCGCACCTTTTCTTGATTCTTGCCGTGGCTCTGATGAGCGCAACCGCAACGGAGACTCAGCCAACGAAAGAGAAGCACCCCTACCACCCAACAAAAGAGAAGCATCCTTACCACCCGTACCATCCCAAGTTACAAACAAAAGCAAATACCTCCCAGGTTCTTCGCCGTTCTAACAGTACGGTTGTTTCATCACCAACTGCTTCTCCGACTGAGTCGCCAGCTCCATCCCCAAGTCCGTCATCAATCCCGACCATGGCTCCGACTGGAACTCAACCTCCTACTAAGAATCCTACTTCGGCTCCCACAGAGTCCCCAGCTCCTTCGCCAAGCCCCTCGTCTATCCCGACACAAAGACCCTCTTCTCTTCCTTCCGAAGTTCCTACGTATTCCCCTACTAAAACCAAAATGCCTTCGGAATCCCCTACTCTCTCCCAAGCACCGTCAGCAAGTCCATCGAGCGAACCCAGTGTTCAGCCAAGTCTCGCCCCAACCCGAGCCCCAAGTGGTGCGCCTTCATCAGCCCCCAGCCGTGCCCCTTCTGTGGCTCCTAGTGCTCAACCTAGTATAATGCCTACTCAGACTCCGTCATCGGAACCAACTGGCTCTCCAACTGAAGAAGCGTTCAAGACCAAGTTCAGCAATATCGATTTCGTTCTCATGGACATCGAACGTGAGATGAATGATACACAATTGGCTACATTCGAAATCACGACCTTGGAGTTTATTCGCGACACTGTGCCCAAGACAGAAGGATATGAAATCGAGATCTTAGCCGTCACTCTTCTCTCTCAAAAGGTTGTCTATCCTGATGGTGACAGCCAGAATGCCGGCAATCAAGGAAAGCGCAGGATGGAAGCAAAATCTGGCCTTGAGGTAAAATTTAAGGCTGTCGGTGTTGTTACTGAAGGAGTTGCCCCTGTTGACTTCAACTTTAAGAAAGACCTTGTCAGTCCTGGTTTCGAAGACTACATGGACGAGTACCTTTACTATCTTAGCAAGTCCGACGCCTTCTTTGAGCCTCTCATTGAACAAACCACATTCGAGGAGAAGGAGCCAGAAAGTAAGGGAAAATTCGTAGCTGCAATTGTTTTTTCGGTTATCGCTTTCTTGGTTGCCGTCTTCGCGGCCATTTATGCCGTCCGTAGGCACCTCGATGCCAAACGGAGGAGACGTAGAGCACAAAGTCAACTCTATGACGGAAACAAGAGCCAAACCTATTCAGAAGATAGCGCAGAAAGTACCGACGAGAGTGATGAGGAAAATCGGAGAAAGTCCCCATTGCGGCTAAAGATATTTTCACCTGGGAAGACGGACCTTGAAAACGTTCCTATTACTCCAAGATCCATAGCTTCTCCATTCAAACAAGACTATCGCGACAGCGAGACCTCTCCATTGAGTCCTGGGACTGCCAAAAATTCGCAGCCCACATCCATGCTTGAAGAAACTGGTGCCGCCATTCGCAAGTGGCTTTCTTCTCCCAGAGGCAACGCGAATGACAACAAGAAGAATCAACCACCAAGACCGAGTAAGTCTCCGGACCCCATAGCTTTGAAGGCTTCGACAACCGAAAAACCCAAAGCTATGAACAAAGGAAATGTAAGTTCACTTGTTAGGTTCGTATCTGCTGTTTAGCAAATTTGCTTACAACGTCCATGTATTAGGTCGCTAAGTTCAATCGATCTCAGGTGACAATTCCAGTGAGTTTCTTCGGCCGAGAAACTGACACAGAAAGCGAAGCCTCTGGAACACCGATGGGGAGCCTCGCCGATAGTGCTGCCAGTAGCTTCTTCAACAGAGTCGGTCGATCGGTCTTTACTGGAAGGCCGTCATCTGATAGTTTTCTTCGCGCTCGTAGCCAGTTTTCACCCCGCAACTCAATCGAAAACGACGAAATGAAAAAGAGAAACGATGAAGCCTTTGCTCCTAAAGCTACGACGGAACCAACGCTTCAAAGCAGTCTATTGGAAGACAATAAGAATAGGTCCCAACCATATCAGGCTTCTGAAGTCAGCGATGTAAGCCTGAACGAGAATAAGGAGGACCGAAACACGGCGGCCGTAGCACCGTCTTCTGTTCCATCCGCTCGAAACTCGACTTTCTACAACACATCTAGTACATTGGGAGCACGCGCTCTTGACGCTGCTATTGATGAAAGCTCCCTTGGAGCCTTGAGGAGTAAATCCGAGTCGTACGATGTCTTCGCTCCGCCAGGACCAATTGGCATTGTCGTTGATACATCAAAGAATGGTCCAGCAGTGCACTCTCTAAAAAACACTTCTCCGATGCTCGGTCTCATCAATCCTGGCGATCTCATTATTGCATTGGATGATGAGGATACGCGAAAGATGACTGCTGCTTCTTTGACGAGACTGATGGCAAAGAAGTCTCGCCAAAAGGAGAGAAAAATTACTCTACTGTCAATTGACGGATTCTAGATGGGACGTGATACCGGTAGAAGCCCTCCTAGATGTTTTATAAAGTTTCGCTTAATAAATGACCCAAAGGAATACCCAAATTGCATCTAGGCTTCTACTACGTTGTCCTCATTGAGTTTCGAAGAGATTCCATGGCTTTCGTACACAACTCGATCGGGTAATTCTTCAGTAACTGTGTCTTCGCTGTCTTCCTTGTATGGGTAGAATGCTAGAACAGCTCGTAGCAAAAGGGGACTAACTATCGAGGATAAGAGAATGGCAAAGACGATGCTTGCGTAAAGGTTTGGGGGAATTACACCTTCAGTAACACCAAAGACCGCGAGGACAAACGCAAACTCAGCTTCCCCTGCCATGCTAAATCCAACCACAGCACAATCCCGCAAGTGCTTTCCCTTGAACCGTTGGGGATTAGTAGATTCTTCCCTTGAGCTGTTGCTGTTGTAGCTAAAAACTGGCGTCAACAATGGCCCCACGGCCACTTTCCCCAAGAGCGCCAAAGAGAGAAGAAACCCTTTTGCAATGACATTTTTGTCAGCAAATAGTGACAACGGGACCTGAAAACCAATGGTTGCTGCAAAAAAGAGACGCATCAACCAGTCGATCAAAGGTTGAAAGTGGCTTTGAAAGCGTACGGTCAGGCCATCTTGCTGGCAGAATGCTAAGCCTGCCAAGAAAGCTCCCAATAGATAGGATGCTTGGGACCAGTGAGTAGCTGGGAGAAGGCAAATGAGAAGTCCTAGGAGTCCTACCAAGCAAATCGTTTCCGTCTCACTCCGATGCTTGTCGTCGTCATCTTCGTCACGTTGTCCTTCTTTTGCAGGTCGAAAGACTCTCAGAATACGTCCCATCCTTGGTGATCGAAGACCGGCTAAAATTCGATCAATAACTTTCGGTGCGGCAATTAACGCAATTGCTCCCCCCAGGAAAAGCCATAGAAAGGCACTGACAATTGGCACCACAACATCTTGAACGGCGAGAGTTTCGGCAGTGAGCGCTTGTAGTTGACTTAACACCAAAAGTGCAAGGATATCATCAACGATCGCCGCTGCAACAATCAATTGACCGAGCGGACTCTCCAAAACTTGACACTTCCCCAAGACATTTATGGCAATACCAGCGCTCGTAGGTCCAAAACAACATCCCATGGCAATTACAGTTGACCGAGGTTGATCCAAGACCGCCCATGACAACAGCATTCCAATTGAAATGGGGAGAATGGATCCAACTATGGCTATTATAAATCCTCGAACACCAATCTTTTTCAATATTTCCAAATCCATGTCCACGCCCGCTTGTGCAATCAACAATACCAAACCCAGGTTCCCAAGCAATACCCAAGTGGAGAGAGGATCTGGAACCAGATCCCATCCTTCGGGTCCCAGTGCAACCCCAGTCGCAATGAATCCAATCAACGAGGGAACAATCTTGAATCCTCTCTGGCAAATGACATCACCCATGACGTAGAGGACTACCAAAAAGAGGAAGACATCAAAGAGATCGTCGTACGTGCTGGGAACCCCCGTAAAAACGTCATCTTCCTCAATGGTCTCCATGGTTGGTTTCGCCTTTTGAACCGTCACTCACTGAACGCATTCTCTCTAAGGACTAGTTCTATTCATTCTACAATGGGAACCATACCTGATTTGAGGATACATATTCGGCGGCTCCTGCTTCGGCATGTTCTCGTGGTGATGACATCATGAGTCATGAGGAGGAAGAAGAAATGAAAGAGCCCCAATGCCCAAACCGATCAACAATGATTCGAATGGATCATATCTTAGCCAAGACTGATGATTCACGAATGTTGGAAGATCGTGATGGCCGCCTTCTGCAGTTTTATGGTGCATCACCATCGCTTGCAGTGATCCAATCCGAAACAGTGATGATGAAAAGGAACAGAGACCCACCTATCGGAACAAAGGGGAAGAAGACTAAGATAGCTTGAAATCTACGATGGAAGAAGATCTGTTTGGAAATTCAGAAGGGAGGGGTGGGTCATGGGTAGATCGATCCAAAACTCACATCCTATCCAATCCGATCTTTGGCTGCTGCAAATCCTACACAGGTCACAAAAAGAAACAAAAGAAAAACACACTAGCTAGATCCCATGGTAGTATGGTGCAATAAAAACTACTTAGACATACGAATCACTCTTCTATTGAAGTCTTCGGCTTCCTTGACACCTTGATTGCCGACAGATGCAAAGTACGTATCCGTCCTCTCTTGATTGGCTCATTGTTGGTAGCGCTTGGTCGGATCAGTCAAGTCACCGAATGCTTTCGAACATAAAAAAGAACAGCAGCGCGTAGGAAGTTGTCCTCTTCCTTGTTCCGAACGGGAAGTTCGTTAATTAACTGCTTCGGAAGTTGATGAACGTGCTTCCTTGTTCTGGGTGATGACGAGAACTCGGCCGAAATGAAGGTGTCAGGGTACTGTACAATGGTGGGACGTAAAGAGCTTTTGACTTTTTGACTTTTTGACCCTTTCCAGTTTTTTGTTGAAGTGGGATAAACCATCTTATCACACGAAGAGAGAGAGAACGAAAATAGGCTCACGAACCAAGACTTATTGGAATAGATCGTTGCTCATTGCTGATTAGGTCGTCCATCACGTCTCACAATGAGAACCTCCAAGCGCGATATGAGCCATGTGAGAGTGACCTCGTCAGAAATCCGAAAGCGAGCGTTTGAAAACGTTCGTGAGTTGGCAGAAGTTCAAGTCCAGGATGGACTTGTCATCATTGGAGATTATGCCTTTTACAATTGCTTTTTGTTGAAGGATATCAACATTCCCACGTCTCTCAAGGTCATTGGAAAGTCCGCCTTTGCGTGGTGCGCCCGTTTGCCGCCATTGGAACTTCCACAAGACCTGGAGAGCATTGGCGAACGAGCCTTCTCCAACTGCTCTTTTGCCAGTTTCCGAGTTCCCATGTTAATTTCGGAACTTCGCAATGGAGTTTTTTCGGCTTGTTTCGACATGGTTTCTCTGGAGATCCCAGAAGGTGTCACTCTTCTCGAAGAAAAAGCACTCTTTGATTGTCGCAGGCTCCGAAACGTGGCACTCCCATCTCCTGACACGGTCACAGAAAGAGATGTCTTTCAAGGTTGCCGAGATTTGGAAAAGATCTATCCAAACGATGACGAACTCTTACACGTGTTGAAAAATAGATTTGAAGGATTGCCCATTCACAAGCTGTGTTACTACCAAACCTATTACCCAACTGCCACCACCCTTGAGAAACTGCAGCAGCTCTCTGGTCAGAACACTACGCGCCGGCAGGACTGTCTTGGAATGACACCACTGCACATATTGGCGCTGTCCACGAACCCCAGCTTGGAATTGTTCCAGGCGGTGCTCAAGGGCAACCATCAAGATCTAGTCACCATGGATAAATGGGGTGATCTACCTTTGTACTATGCCTGCTTTATCGATGCTCCCCTGGAAATTGTCAAACTCTTCCTGGAGGTACACAAGACAGAATTTTTGGACCGGCCTTTGAACTGGACGAAAATGGTAGAAGAGTCTCGATTGGAAGTGACTGAATACTTGCTCGAGACGCACAAGAATTGGTTCCCCAAGCAGGAAGTCAACTGGAGCAAACTCGTTCATAGCTTCCTTCGTGGCTCATTGGAGCACCTCAAGTGCATTGTCAAATACAGTGTTTCCAACCGGTTGAATCATTTGGGAAACGACGAATGGAAAGACAGTTTGTTGGGGGATATAGAGCGCATGCCTGGCAACCAAGGTTTGTTGTATTACTTTTGGAACGTGCGGAAGCGGCATATTGATCGTATTCACTGCAAGCTGGAAGAATATGAACTTGTTGAAGCTACGACACTATTGGAATTGGCAATTTGGAAGGCCAAAATGGAGGAATCCAGCTGCTGCAAGGAGGATGACCTGGAAACTAGCATGGAAATTAGCAGGGAGCAATCCCGAATTACCTGTGGAGCTGACATTATATTGATGAATATCGTGCCTTTTCTGCGGAAAGAGACGAAGGAAAAAGCTGCCCAGCCTTAAGCCGGCACTATTTTTGATTAAGATTTTGTTGTATTTCAGGAGGTTTGTGAAGTAGCACAAACACCTCCATTCATAGTAGTGCAAAACCTTGTATCCTCTCGAAACTGATGAAACGATACCCAAACTTGATTCTAAGTTGCTGTTTCTATTTTCAGGTTGTGAAAGAGAAACAGCGCATCGATCCGTAGTAGTACAAAATCTTTTTCTGCTCAAATCTCAGGGAAGAATATCCAATCACAAGTATAGTCCTAGATCATACCCAGAGACGGATTGATCCTTCATTGTTCCTCTAGACTAAGATTCCAGTTTCCATTCTCTCGGGGCATGTTCAGAAGTTTCTGGCGTTCACAGGGTCTGACTCATCAGAAACCGCTGATATCCTTAGCGTAATTTTCAATCAATGATATAGTATTATCTCGCAGCTATCCGCTTACATAGACACTCGGATTTCTTGGTCGATTCAGGTACTCCACCTCCCACATCCTTGCTCCCAATAGTGGTACCCTAACAAATACTGCTCTAGATCTCTATTATTACTTTGTGGTCCTAGTGTTCGTCCGTGACGTCGTCCGTTTGTGCGTCCGTTAGATATTCCACGTGGAAGGCTTTCCGATCAACATGCATCAGCGAAGAGAGATCGTACGAATGCCTGACAATCAGTCAACATACATGCGTAAGCAAGGTATGTAAAATGGCTACTACATATCCTATCTGACGGCGAACTTTGTTGATCAGCAGCAGCACCATTGTTTCTCGCATCATCGTCAAGAGCAGCATAGCAAAGCAGAAAAGATGGTATGTGTTGCCTTGTATCTGTGTCAACGTTCACTCTGATTGCTCAATCAAGGCAGGACAAGAGAGTCAGCTATGCCGATCGATTGAGAAAAGTAACAAAGTGGTGAAATATGGACGATCGCTTTGGCCATTCCATCGATCTTGTTTGTCTGTCCGTCGACATTGGCTGGTTGGATACAGTCGGAACTTCGAATTGTGTTGATTGCATGTCCATCATCTTTACTAGTAGAAAGGAATGTTTCTCACTAGAGTCTTTCTTTTCATTCTCTGTTCGTGATTTTTGGTTTTATTAGGACGAAGAACCAGTCGACCCTATGCCTGCAATCCGCAAGGATTGCATCAAGACTTGCCCAAAACCATTGGAGAGGTACGAGGCGTGCAAGGAGAGAATCAAGGACAAGCCCGGTGTCACATGCGAAATCTGGTATTACGAACTTCACCATTGTGTCGACAAATGCGTAGCTCCCAAGATTTTTGCTGCCACAAAGGAATAACCGAGGGAGATTAATTTGTTTGATTTTGCAACGAACCCATTGCTATATAGACAAAGAGGCATTCAAGGACAACTATGTTTTTATCCGGCGCCAAGTATTTCGTCGATTCAGTCTTGTTTTTAAGGTGTTTAATGGGTTTTGGTCGAGGTACTGACGCAGATGACGCTTCGTCGTTCGATGCATGCTACAACAACCCGGCCAGGTCAGAATTCCATTGTGTGCACTGGTGTTTTCGAAACTCGTAGATGGCCTTTTACAATGTATCGTATCTCTCGTACCCATCTTTGTTCTCGTCGAATTGAGGCCTCCAGAAACCGTGTATTATTACATTTCTGAGTTCGGTCTTCAGTTTTGTGTTTTTTGTTGGCAGAACATTCTTTCGAAATCTAGGATGCTGCCACTTGCTGAGCAGGACCACTAGGCGAGAATTGTTCTGTGTACGCAGCGTTGTTGACCGATGTGCGTTTCATATCTAGGATCATCACTCGTTTGCCCCATGATCATCATCCAATTTCATGGAACAATCCAAGGCATAAGATTTCGCCAGCAGTGATCTCTCGTGGCCACAGCCGATTAACTCGTTGCAAAGAATTCGAATCGTTCCTAGAAAGATCACGACAACACTGTGTATTGCTGCATGATTGATGGAACCCCAGTAGCGCATACGAACGAGGATTGGGCCATCTTTGAAGTTTGTCCTAGCAGCTACCAGGTTGTTGACTCGATTGTTGTCACCAGTTGTTCAAAACACGAATCTGGTTAATTCATAAATCGAATCTAGTCCACTCAGAGTGTGACCAATGTTCGCAATTGGGGAAACAGTACTATGAGGCTGTTTCGTAAATCCCCGAAATTGTAGACTGGATAGAACACTGTGAACTGCAGAATGATATATAAAGATTAGTGTTCTGATCATTCTTCACTTAGTACGAATTGTACAGGAACTTTGTGGTGAGTCAGTGCAAGTGAAAATGCAAAAAGAACGATAAGTGTTAAGGAAAATCCAGTATACATTTACTGATCTAGGCCCTTCAACTTTATTTATGATGTGACTCCATAGTTGCCAACGACACGGTCCATTTTCAGGCTTCACCAATCAACACCAATCGTGATATTCGAGAAGGCTTCTTCTGAAAGTACAAAAATACTGAACAACATTGGAATCGAAACGAAGAAATTGAGCAATCAAGACGAATCATTCCAAAGACTCATGAAGTCAAACGAAGTATGAAAGCCATGTCACCAGAAACAACATTTACATGGATACCTTCACCAATATCAATACTGAAGACAAGCTCCCATATTCTACCGGACTCATCAACGGGGATGTCTAGTCCGCGTAAACCTCAACATCATCAACAGCCAAAACATGACGAATGGGTTGTTCCTACATCGAACAAATCGATTCGCGCCGTCAATCCTGTCAGCTTTGCTTTCGAAAGACTTGCGAAGAAGATTCAGCCAGGATCGCAACGAAAAGATGGAAAACATCCAATATCACTCGCTGTAAGATTCATCAATCCCGAATCTCGTGTCAAGAATGATTAAAACGCTCTTCTAAACTTGTTTTTGTTCTTTAGAATGGCGACCCCACAGCCGCAGGCAATCTTCCATCTTGTCCCGTAGCCAGAGAGGTACAGTATTCTGGTTGTAGTTTGCCTGGTTGCCTTTCTTGCCAAAACTAACCTGCCCTTTACCCCTGCACAATCAGGCCCTAATCACCTCTGCACTTAATGAGTCTAGTTTTACTAGCTATGGAAACCCATGTGGTACTCCACAGGCTCGAACAGCAATCGCCGAACACCACTCGTATCCAGAGCACGCAATAGATGCCAAAAATGTGATTGTCACGAATGGATGTTCTGGGGCAATAGAGCTGGCTCTGACTGCTTTGTTGGATCCTTGCACTGTTCTTTTAGTGCCCAAGCCTTCTTATCCGTTATATCAAATGATCGCCGAAATGCATGGAGCCACAGTTGCCCAGTACAGATTGAGGAAAGACAGCAATTGGGAATGCGATATGGATCATCTTCAGGAGCTTATGGCAACCCACCACAATGTTCGTGCCATTGTGGTCAACAACCCATCAAGTGCCACTGGGGCAGTATTCTCCCAGCTACACTTGGTGCAACTTCTTGAGTTTGCTCGTGTTCACAGACTTCCAGTTGTTGCTGATGAAGTCTTTGGAGACATGACCTATGGCTCGTCTGAGTTCTGCCCTCTGGCCCACATAGCGGCAAAGCTGGGAAGACAGGTGCCTATTATAACGACAAGTAGTTTATCAAAACAGTACCTTCTTCCTGGCTGGAGAGTCGGATGGGTAACCTTCCATGACAAGTAAGTTCACGCCTGTTCGATGCAAGTCATACGCATCCATTCTCTAACTGAGCAGTACTCGCCCGTCGTTCTTGCTTGCAGCAAACATGGTTCACTGAAGGGCTTGGAAGCAGGCGCAAATAGGCTTGCTCAAATGATGCCTGGTGTATCACAACTTGCCCAAAGCATCATTCCGAAATTTCTGTCAAAGTCTACGCCAGGGTTGGACGTGTGGAAACGAAATTTACGGATAACTCTCGAGCGACAGGCCACTTTCTTGCACACCAAGCTTTCCCTCTGTGAAGGTCTGCACCCTTTCCCTCCCCAAGGGACCTTCTACAACATGGTAAAGATTGATTTCAACGTTCTCAGAATGGATGATTGGGAGTTTGCTACAAAGCTATTGGAAGAGGAGAATATAATCGTGCTACCCGGGACCGCCATCGAAGGCCCACGAGATGTATTTAGAATATCGTTTCATTTACCCGAAAACGGGTTGTATGTTGCAGCAAATCGTTTGGCTCAGTTTTGCCAAAGACATGCTGCTTCAAACAGAAAAAGAATGGAAGAACTAATCAAAATGGCTATGGTATAGATATGCGAAATTAATAGATGCACTTAATAGAGTTCTCATAAAGATGCAGCATTAGATTGGCAAGATGCTTGGAAGAAGAATACACCGTAGCAAGATAAGGTGGCAATAGCTGACAATTTTCTGGAATCGAAACTCTTCCATCGAAGATCATCGCATCATTCGCCGTGTTTGTCGAGTATAATGCATAATGATTGCCTCGTCCTCGCACCCTCGTATTCTAGCACGAGCTTGGCTTTCCATCGAAGCTAGCTGGTACGCTTTAGCAACCATATCCTCGTCATTGGTTCCATTCGCTCGTTGTAGATTTTGTGTCAAGAAGACAGATTTTCTCGCCATTGACTGTTCCTTGTACACAGCTTTATTATTGATATGGCGCTCTAGGCCTCTGGTGCATAGCTGCTTCGCACCAACTCCTCCATCACCCCCATGCATCGCAATGAACGTGATCAGTCTTGCTTTCTTCTGTATCTTCCGGAACTCATCGGCTTGGAACCAGAGCTCTTTAGGGTCGTCCATCAATGAGGACATCGATGCAACTTCCTTGACACGTTCTGTCTTGTCGAAGCAAATTGAAGTTCGTCGTCTCACGGGCGTATTCACGCCAGGTAACTTCACGATGATTTCTCCTGAATAACCAACAAGAGATGGACGACGGCAAGTTCCTCCCTTTTTCAAAGAGCTCCTATGTTGATGAGGCACGCTCGATGATTGGGGGCATTCCATGCTCATCCCACGAGAGGCTTCACAGGGCGGCAGAATGCTTCCATCGAAGCCGTACTTCTCCCACTGTGTGTCTGATTCACTTTCATCACACTCCATGATGCAATAATCGGCATCGTCTTTTTCCTTTTCTTCTCCATCAGGACCGTCCTTGCCGTAGCCGTGTATTTTCATCGATGCCATCATGGTATGATAATATGCTGAATCCTTTTCTTGAACAGCAATGTATGAAGTGTGAGAGCAAAAAACAAAAAGTGCCAATGTGCCCGTCTATTGTCAATGTTTGTTTTTCTTGTCAGAGGAAAAAAAGGCTCTTAATTGAAACTGCCACTTGAGGTTTGCACACTGTACTGTGTACTATATAAAAGTGATAAAAGCCTTGCGCTACAACAGCATACTTGGCGGAAGATTGTCAACAGTCGACTAATTTTTCCGACACGTGGAAGGAAGATAGGCAACACTTCCTCTCAACGGAGAGGAAGTTCCTTCATTGAAAAGGCGAAAATCAAAGAAAGAGGACACAGATTGTTTTTCACCCACTGGTTCGTTCGGTCATCCAAATTTTCGTACATAATGACCATGACTCTTGCGAATCCTCCGTTGGTTGGTCCAGGTGAATACGCTCTTTTTCACCCCCGCTTTTCTTCTCCAAACCCCTGACGTGACTGAAAACCATCCGCCTGAATCTCTATCCTAGTTTCAGTCAGTCCTAGTTCCAGAATGCTGTGCCATTGGAGAGATAACCTTACCATCATTTATGTTGTTGTTAGTAGTTTACAAGTCTAAAAATAACCCTTCTCCTGAGTCCTATACCATACTAGTAGTATCAACTTTAACGTGCAGAAAAATGCGATCCTTGGGCCTATTCCATGTCAAAGCCGACTGCTGCCATTGTTATGGATGCTTTCAGCTTTTCGTACAGCTCCTTTTTCGAAGAATAATTTGGCACGTCGATTCTATTGAAGCAAGTACTGTAGTTCGGGAGGGAAAAGCAAGAACAGAAACAAAACGGTCAACAAAGTGAGCTTTCAGTTTTCAAAACTGAGATTCTGTCTTGGCATCGTTGCAGACTACTTACTGGGATCTTGGAAATGCATATGAATTTCGATCGACTCCATGAATGGCAAACTTCTTAATGTTGCCATCGTTGCCTTGCAAGACCGAAAATCCCCGCGGTGGAACACCAGAGGTACCAGTCACGAATTGGAGTAATCTTGCCTTCATTTCTTGATCAAAGTCGTCTCGCACCACCTCCCAGAACCATTGGACACACTTGTGATGTGGTTTGCCCTTGTTTGAATTCTCAAAAAGACCGGAATAGATGGTGTTGTACTGCCAGTCATCCATGTCGATCGAGGGCAGACCACACAAGCTCAGTTCCAACTCATTCGGATCAAAGACCGTCAGTGCTGGCTCTGGAATTATGTCAAAGAATCCCAACATGAGTTCTCGGATCTGTGGTTTGACGCGATCCAGCATGCGGTATTGCAGGTTGGCTTCCAGGTATTGCGGAAGATTCTCGGCAGTGACTTCCTTCATGTTGCCACCTGGAATGAGTTCAACATCTCTTCGAACTCCTAGGGTTTCTTCGGTAATCGTGAAGTCTAGGCACATCATAGATAGATCGTCCATGGTGGTGAATTTCTTGAGAGAATTGTAGTACTCTTCATCTTGTGCCTCCAAATCATCAAAGGTAATGGGCCATCCCAACAAATGCTTGTATAGATGTCGAACCATATGACCCTTGATGAGCTGCCGGTCAAACAGAGCACGTCCCATTATACGTCCCAGAAATCGAAAGTATACCAAGTGATCATCCGGACAGGAAATATCTAGAGTGTCGCAGAAATAACAGAGGGAAATGGTGTGAGAAACAGATAGTTGCACCCAAAAAAGAAAGAAGTAGATCACAAACGTACCACTGGCGGGGTTGATCGTCATGCACATTTGGTTATTGACAGAGGAGAGCCAAAGTCCAAAATCCGGATCAAAGAGCTGTTCCGTCACGAGCTGGAACCATTCTCGGGTGACGCCTCCAGCATCAATCGCTGGTTCTCCCAAGAATTCCACCCTCCAATGCTTTCGCATATCGTCTCGCCCAAGACTCATGACGGCTTCCACAGAGTCTTGCAAGAGGGAATGCCGCCGGACGACCAGCTTGATGTGCCCGTCTTCCCACTTGGAGGTCAGCTGTTTGCAAATATTTTGGAACCAGGCCACTTTTTCCTCCAGAGACTTTCCTTGGATGTTGGCAATGTCGGCATAACTGAGCAGCGTCTTGTTGGCATGAATCAATCGCGAGTCCACAACGGCTTCATTAGCAGGGACCAGGTCTACCTTGGCTGTTCTCATGCGAGCATCATTCCCTTCCAGGTAGGAAATCTTTCGGACATAGGCCGCCTTGGAGAAATCAAAGGTCGACATATCGTCCACAAATCCACTGCTGGGATCGTGCTCTTCCTCCTTTTTGGACTGTACCCGGACCCATTGAAACTTGAGATCCTTGACCCGAATGGTCCGACACCAACCTCCCGATTCATTTTCATAGCTGAGTTGAATCTTCCCAATGACTTGTTGCACTGGCAATTGAAATCGAATCTTCTGCCCTGGTGCCACATTGGTGGGACAGGTCACAAGAACTCGCTGTCCATTGGCCATGAGCGTAAAGGGCTGGTTCGGGCGCACTCCCGCGGGCACGATCACTTCAAAGACTTGAGTCTTGGGAGCGGCCATGGGTTCCTCGGGTTGCGTGGGTGGGACAATTCGGACCTTCATGTTGGGACCTGCGTTGTTGGGACAGGTGACCATGAATCGCTGGCCCTCCACATTGACTGTAAACTGCATTCCTGGATAAATGTTCTGAGGGATGGTGACTAGAAATGTCTGTGCCACACCTCCTGATTCCAGAGCCGCTTGATTGACTTTTCTGACTTCAGGAGTCATGTGGACTGCTCCACCTCCGGGTCTATCTTCTTCCGTGCATGTCAGCGGAGCAATTTTCAACAACTGGTTGTGTGTCACAGGCTCTGGCGGCAGCGTGATTTGAAGTGAGTGTCCAGGACGCGAGGTGGGTGGACATCGTACCCGAACTCTTCGAGCCCCAGCATGGACTGTAAACTCAGAGCCAGGCCGAACTCCTGGAGGCACAGTGACTCGATAGACTTGAGATGGCCCTGTTGTAGATCTTGTCACCGCATAAGCACCAGGCCGTGCTGCTGTGCCATCCACTTGCATGGCCGAAAGCAACGTCTGTGGATCCGGAGTGTTTCCAGGATCCACATTGGCACCTCGAATCACAGGGTTGTTGCTGGCGGGGTCAAAGTGGTTGTAGTTGCTGTGACTGGCCGCGGCTGGGTTGGGATTCATGTTCCCTCTTGCGGCAGCTGCTGAATTCATGAGAGGGTTGTTAGGAGCCTGAAAGGGTGCATTCTGAGTTAGGCGCTGTCCAGGGTACGTGTGCCGAGACACTCGGCGATCGTTCTGGCGGACTGCTGGAGCTTGTTGATGTTGGACTTGCTGCGCCAGGTTGCTCGTGGTCGCATTGTTGCGGGAGCCGCCCATAATACGAAAGATAGGCATGGTGGTGGCTTATCTATAATATATATTGTGTGTGCTGTGTTTTGTGTGAGTGAGGGAACTGAGTGTTGTGTTTATTGGGCCTCCGAGGGACGTGAACCAAATGCAGGGGAGAAACGAAACGCAGACGGTGCCTTCCTTCGACAGACAAAAAGAGAATGTGGTTGCTAGGCTATTCTCGAGAGTGAGATTGCTTGCTGTCAATGTTTGTTACTTGAGTCGTTCTATTGAAGCGTGTTTGAGAGGTCGATAGCCTGTTTCCAATCTACCTTTGAGGATGTTGAACAAACAAGAATCAAAACGAAATGCTTCACTGTATCGTCTTGGAGTCGTAGTTTAGCGCAGTTGCGTCCCCGTTGGGCGTTGAGGGAACCTGGAGAGACACGACACCTTGGTTCTTGCTGTTTTGTTCCTCCACGCCACCTTCCCCACACGGTTGGAACTCTACGAAGTAGTCACGTAGACCTTTACCACTCCCTCCCTTATCACTTATCGCGGTGTTGCAATTCCGACAGGTATCTTCCCATAGAGACTCGGTACTTGTGGAGGGTTCCGTGCCCGGGTAGCCAGACAGACGTTGAGTCTTGCTTGTTGCAGAATTTGGCCGCTGTGCTGGAATCGAATTATGTCCCGTGCGCAGACATGGCATAGTTCTTTTTGCGCCCGCACGACAGACGGTGAACGAAGACTGTCCAACTCGCAAATACGAAAAGTCCACACCATGTCCGATTCCACGATCTGCAAAACCATAAATATTAATTTTTGATCACCTTTCTGTTTAACTGGTCTTCTCGAATATATCAGGTTAAATAGTATGGCGCATGACACCATTACATGTGTGGCTCATTATATATGCACCGAGCAGAAAGACATATTCAAATCCTTGATTCGCGAGTGTTCTAACGCAGGCCGCGTTCACGTGCGACGATTTGGATTTGGCACTTAATTAAACCCTACAAGGCTCCCAGTTTCGAATTGCTTTTGCCTACAGAACTATTGATTTTATCCAGGCTCTTGTTGTCCCTTCTGCTGAGCAAGGCATTCATTCTCTTGTTCGAATACGGCTACCTCATGCAGCGACCCTAAATGATGACGGCTGCTGCTGAAAAAGATAGAATACACCAAATGGAGGAGGAGGAGGAAAAGAGGAAGAGGAGTCACTCGGCGAGTGGTGCTCGAAGGAACACTGCTGGACGCACGAGGAGGAGCAGAAGCAACACCCAAAGTCCTCGTCGATTGAGACCAAAAATCCCTTCGGATCCGGATCTTCCAAATGAGCGTGCAACAACATCGAAAACATTACGATCGTCACATCATCCGCCTGCTACTGCTGCTACTCCAAGCAAAGAACACGCCAAACGAAGAGGTAGCATGGGTCATCTTCCGAATGAGTCTGCAACGACAACGACGACGAAATCATTACGGTCGTCACATCATCCTCCTGCTGCTACTCCGAACCAAGACCTTACCAACAAACGAAGAGGTAGCATGGGCCATCATGCTGTGAAACGAAGAGGCAGCATGGACCATCAGGCAGCTAAACGAAGAGGAAGCATGGACCATCAGGCAGCCAAACGAAGAGGTAGCATGGACCATCAGGCAGCCAAACGAAGAAGTAGAAGTAGGGATAAACGAAAACAGTCCCTTTCTCCAAAGCGAGAAACCAATTTTCAGAGGGCCAAGTCTACGCCGAACGACATTCACGGTGGGGTTCTCAAATCCCCTGTAGGTTCACCAGACGGGCACGACAAGAAAAGAACATACCAACGAGCCAAGTCATCTCCTGGGCCACGCAGCAGTAGCAAAGGACGACAACCATCACAACAAAAGCTCTCGCCCAAACCACATGCAACTATTGCGTTATCAAGATCTCCATCTCCCAGAATGGGCAAGCATGTAGAACGATCTCCATCTTCCAGCAAACAACAACAACAACTTGCACTCGTCGTTTCTTCGGAGCACAGATCGAAACAGAATATCCCATACCTGCCATTGGTTCCGGAGTCACCTCCACCCAACAAACTAGTCGTCAGGGATCGACGTGGTGGTCTTTCCTCAAGACCTCTCAAGTCACCATCACCATCGCCGTCACCGTCCCCAAAACAACAGCTAGTCAAGAAGTCATCCCGAAAACCAGAACTACCTCGCATGGTTTCCTTCGATCCAAAACAACAGCCTCCTGAAACCAGTCCTCTGGGGAAAAAGACAAAACTGGCCATTCCAGTCTCTGAAATTGACAACGACAACATTGAAAACAACAACACAACAAACTCAAATAAACCAGCTGACACAACACCAGAAACACCCAAGGAATGGTGGATGAAGCAATTATCTGATGATGACTTTGTTGTCTTAGAAAATGATTCGAAATGCCAAATGTGCTTACGATATTTTCGAATCATTGCTCCCAATCCCGATGAGAGCCCCATCAAACGGCGCATTCGACATTTGATTTGGTCGACCCTGATCGTCGACTTTATCGTGGCGCTGGTTTCCGTTCTCAGTTATGGCGAGGCGACGACCTGCTGTGGGGAGCCGATTTTTTCCCTGCCCGGAATTGAGTTGAATGATGCTATGAACATTTTGATGTACATTTACATGATTGGCCTCGTTTTGGAAATTCATCCAGTGGTCCGAGAAGGACCCATTCCTTGGAACTTGTTGAATCCAATATTTGGCTTCTTTATCGGATTTGTGGTCTTTGTGGATGATTCTCCTGTTGAAGCGGTGTCAGTTTGGATATTGGACCTGGTCTCGATTGTTTTGGAGTGTGTTACATTGCGGTACTACCTTAGATTATATCGTGAATCAGAAGTCGAGTTGGAAGCGATGGATGGAAAACTCGCCAAGCACCCGAAGCGAGGATACAAACGAATTACCATTCAGCGAGAACGACGCGAAATGCGGGAACAACATTCCAAGGAGACTTCAAGATTGAGGAGGCATATGATTGGTGTGGTGATCAATTTGGTTTTATTATTCGTAACACTACTCTTGATTATTTTTGTCGCCAAGAGTGGAGGAATGTGCGTGAAAGACAACAAAACTCCAAACATATTCCGTTCAGACCAGCAAGACGAATGCGAGTTATGTGATGGAAGAGAATGTCAAGTATGTGACGTGGAAGGGGATGAGGAAACCCAATGCTACTTTCCCTACTTCTGATCGCTGCATCCTCGACACTCCAGAGCTTCTTCTGCAAGTCAGCAAAGCAATGCCAGTACTATTGATACATCCTTTGGTTACTTACTTGTATCCATGGAATCTAGAAATTCTCACCATTCATACGGTCGCCAAGGTCATCTTTTTGTTCTTCAATCCTGTTGTAGGTGCCGTGCCAATTTGATGTGGGCTTTGCTCCTTTCATGTTCGAGTCTTCGGCTGGCGCTTCCTCTGACCCTTCGATATCATGGTTTTCCGATTCGGTCATACCACTGGTGCTAGATGCCGAATTCTCTTGAATTGTGGCTGGGTTCTTGCCACCGATGATAGCGCTTCGATAGTTGGCTTCGTCAAACCACCTGGCCGGTTGGTCAAGGGGCAGGAAGATGGTGTCGTCAACCTGCGCTTGCTCTGTATTTCTAGTGCCGCCAGTACCATCGTTGTAACCAATAACTGGCTTCCGAAAGTTAGATTCATCAAACCATTTTGACGACTGCTGGATAGGATGCAAAATTGAATCATCAAACTGGTTCTGGTCAGTGTCTCGTACGTCGTTCGACGCCTTTGATTCGTCTTGTCCTGGTGTACTTTCATCCCCTCCAATGGCTGGCATCCTATAGTTGGATTCATCAAACCACTGAGGTTCTTCATCCAGTGGCTGAAGTATAGTGTCTTCATTTCTTTTTGTCTCGTCCATTTTCTCGGACGTCTCTCCTTTCATGATTGCATCTTGGCCTTTGATAGTCGCCTTCCTATAACCGGATTCATCAAACCATTGAGAACGTTGTTCAAGCGGTTTCAAAATTGTGTCAGGCTCGTTTTGTTCATCAGTCTTCATCTTTGGTTGTTCTTTTCCAGGCATGCCTGAAGTACGTTGTACTTCATCAATAGCACGGCGAAAGTTCGACTCATCAAACCATCTCGATCCCTGCTCGATTGGGCTCAGGAGAGAGTCATCCACGCTCTTTTGTTCCTTCTTCTTATTGTCTTGGGCATCGGGGGGACGGATGTAAGCCCCCTTGCTTCTTGAGTTTGACTCATCGAACCATGCTGGTTCCTGCTCCAGTGGGCGCAAGAGTGAATCGTCAACCTTTGGTTTTGGTCTATTGACGTTGCCTGGATACTCGGAAGACGAACTCAATGCTCCCTTGCGAAAGTTGGATTCGGAGAACCAAGCAGCTTCGTCTTGGAGTGGCAAGAGTTCATCCTCTGTTTTCCGACTGCTCCTTTCGCCTACCTTGCGCGGTGCAGTGGTAGAAGACTCCACAGACGATCCCCGGCCCCGAAAGTTTGACTCTGAGAACCAAGCTGCTTCTTCTTCAAGCGGTAGAAAACTATCATCATCTCTCAGAAGATCCTCTTTCTTTCCCTTCTTTGGGTATACAGATGGAGCAATATAAGCACCTTTACTCCGAGAGTTGGACTCTGCAAACCATGATTCTTCTTCTTGAAGCGGCAAGAGGGCGTCGTCAACTTCTGGCACGTCTTCTTTCTTCTTCTTTTCTGGTGTATCAGAAGACGGAGCTTTTGCACCCTTTCTGAGAAACTGGGACTCATCGGGTAGCTCCAGCGAAATGTCGCCATCTTTTTTGATATCTCCATTGCTCGCATTTGCAGGAGTTTCTGAAGGAGCTATGTAAGCTCCTTTGCTTCTAGACTTCGACTCGTCGAACCATGATGTTTTTTGTTCCAATTCCATCAATTCTGGACTAGAATCCGTTGGTCTAGCATCGGTAGTGCTGTCCTCGGTTTCTTTAGATTCTGCCCTCGGTGCAACAACCCTATCTTCCGATGAAAGTCTATCCACTGTGACTCCCCTGAACTCATTTTGTTTATCATCGAGAGCGTTGCTTTTACCTTTGTCGGTCACGCCTTCAGTTGTGATAGCTCCCACTTCAGATTTTGTCTTGATGGAAGGACTTTCAGGCGAGGACTGTGTAGTCGTTCCACGTAATGATGCAGTTTCAAACTGCTGTGGTTTTTCGTCAACAGCATCATCTAGTTTGATAGGGTTTGGTGGTCGAGTCTTGTCATCTACTTGCTTTCTAAGCTCAGCAGGTTCTAGCGTCGGTCTAGTGTCGTCCACTGTCTTCTTGGCCACGACTGGATTGCTGCCAGGGTCAGATCTTGGATCTTGACCATCTATAGCATTGCTATCTGGTGCCGGTGACACAGGGCCTTGACTCACGGCTGACATCGAAGACTCTCTTGTGTCTTTTGACATCTCAGAAGACTCTATGTGCTCACTTGCTGTCTTCAACCGAATTGAAGCACTTTTGGATGAGACTGGCTTCGTTTTGACTGTTGGGCCCTTGACATATTTCCCTGTGGATTCATCTTTTTCGTATGTGAAAGAAAAGGAATCGCCACTTGCCTCTGGCACGGCCAGATTCATCCCCTTTCTTGGCTGTTTCTTGTTGGTGGACAATGGGCTCGTTTTTGGCCCAACAGCATTTCCCTCCCCCTTCGGCAGCTCGCCCTTTTTCGACGAGTTTGACACGAACGCAGGATTACTCGCTCTACCTTTGCCTTGAAAAGCTCTCGACTCATGGTTCAACAGACTCGGTGCAACAGCACTAGTGTCAGCCCCAGGCACTCCGTTTGGGGTAGAAGGAGACCCGCTGTCTTTCTCGACTCTGTCTGTCAACACTTCACTGCTTTCAGTAGACGATCCCTTTGGCCCATCTTTAGCTGCGAACGACAACTTCGCCGCGGCAGCAGTCAAACTTGTCTTTGTCTGACTGAACGATGGAAGGCCCTTTTTGGCAAACGGAGAAGCGGGGCCAACGCCTTGTTTCGTTTCGGACGTCTTAGATGGAGACACTCCTTTCCTGGCGATAGAAGATTGACTTTCTCTTTCAGTCAAAACCTCATTGCTTTCAGTAGACGATCCCTTTGGCCCATCAGTAGCTGCAAATGGTGACTTTGCAACGAAACTTGTCTTTGCCTGACTGAACGATGACACCCCCTTGGCAAACGGAGAAGCTGATCCGACACCTTGTTTCGTTTCAGACTCTGTCGATGGAGACACTCCTTTCTTGGCAAAAATAGATGGACTATCGCTGTCCATCAACACTTCACTGCTTTCGGATAATCCCTTTGGCCCTTGCTTGCTCCCAAAAGGTGACTTCGCCGCGGGAGCGGTGAAACTTGTCTTCGCCTGACTGAACGATGGCACCCCCTTTTTGGCAAACGGAGAAGCTGGGCCAAAACTTTGCTCCGTGTCAGACTTCGCAGATGAAGACGCTCCTTTCTTGGCCAAAGTAGATGCACTATCGCTGTCTGCCATCCCTTCGCTGCTTTCAGTAGACGATCCCTTTGGACCTTGCTTGATCCCAAACGGTGACTTCCCCGCGGGAGCGGTGAAACTTGTCTTTGCCTGACTGAACGAAGGCACTCCCTTTTTGGCAAACGGAGAAGCTAGGCCAATGCCTTCTTTCGTTTCAGACTTTGCAGATGAAGAAGCTCCTTTCTTGGCAAGAGGAGATGGACTATCGCTGTCTGACAACACTTCATTGCTTTCAGTAGACGATCCCTTTGGCCCTTGCTTGCTCCCAAACAGTGACTTCGCCGCGGGAGCGGTGAAACTTGTCTTTGCCTCACTAAACGATGGCACCCCCTTAGAAGCTGGGCCGACACCTTGCTCCGTTTCAGACTTTGTAGATGGGGACAATCCCATTCTCGTTTCAGACTTTGTAGATGGGGACAGTCCTTTCTTGGCAAAAGGAGATGGACTATCGCTGACTTTCAACAATTTACTGCTTTCGGATGATCCCTTTGGACCTTGCTTGCTCCCAAAAGGTGACTTCGCCGCAGGAGTGGTGAAACTTGTCTTTGCCTGACTGAACGATGAAACCCCGTTCTTGGCAAACGGAGAAGCTGAGCCGACACCTTGCTCCGTTCCAGACTTTGTAGATGGAGTCACTCCTTTCTTGGCAAAAACAGATGGACTATCGCTGTCCATCAACACTTCACTGCTTTCGGATGATCCCTTTGGCCCTTGCTTGCTCCCAAAAGGTGACTTCGCCGCGGGAGTGCTGAAACTTGTCTTTGCCTGACTGAACGATGGCACCCCGTTCTTGGCAAACGGAGAAGCTGATCCGACACCTTGTTTCGTTTCAGACGTTGTAGATGGAGACATTCCTTTCTTGGCAAGAGGAGATGGACTCTCGCTGTCCGTCAACACTTCATTGATTTCAGTAGATGATTCCTTTGGCCCTGGCTCACTTCCAAAAGGTGACTTTGCCGCTCCCGCGGTGAAACTTGTCTTTGCCTGACCGAACGTTGGCACCCCCTCTTTGGCAAACGGAGAAGCTGGGCCAACACCTTCTTTCGTTTCAGTTTTAGAGGGCGACCTTCCTTTCTTGGCAAGAGGAGATGGACTACTGCTGTCTTTCATCACTTCACTGCTTTCCGATGATCCCTTTGGCCCTTGTTTGCTCCCAAACGGTGACTTCGCCAAGGGAGCGGTGAAACTTGTCTTTGCCTGACTGAACGATGGTACACCCTTCTTGGCAAACGGAGAAGCTGGGCCGACACCTTTCGATTCAGACGACGTAGATGGAGATTCTCCTTTCTTGGCAAAAGGAGATGGACTATCGCTATCTGTCAACACTTCACTGCTTTCAGTAGACGATCCCTTTGGCCCTTGCTTATTCACAAACGGTGACTCCGCTGCGGGAGCGGTGAAACTTGTCTTTGCGTGACTGAACGATGACAACCCATTTTTGGCAAACGGAGAAGCTGGGCCGACACCTTGATCCGTATCAGATTTTGCAGATGAAGACGTTCCTTTCTTGGCAAAAGGAGATGGACGATCGCTGTCTGCCAACATTTCATTTCTTTCAGTAGACGTTTCCTTTAGCCCATCTTTAGCTGCGAATCGTGACTTCGCCGCGGGAGCGGTGCCACTTGTCGATGGCACCCCCTTTTTGCCAAACGGAGAAGCTGGGCCAACGCCTTCTTTCGTTTCAGACGTTGCAGATGAAGACTCTCCTTTCTTGGCGAAAGGAGATGCACTTTCGCTGTCCGTCAACACTTCACTGCTTTTGGATGATCCCTTTGGCCCTTGCTTGCTCCCGAATGGTGACTTCGCCGCGGGAGCGGTGAAACTTGCCTTTGCCTGACTGAACGATGGCACCCCCTTTTTAGCAAACGGAGAAGCTGGGCCGACACCTTGTTTCACTTCAAACGTTTTAGACGGCGACATTCCTTTCTTGGCAAGAGGAGATGGACTACTACTGTCGGTCAACACTTCACTGCTGTCGGATGATCCCTTTGGCCCTTGCTTGCTCCCGAATGGTGACTTCGCCGTGGGAGCGGTGAAACTTGTCTTTGCCTGACTGAACGATGGCACCCCCTTCTTGGCAAACGGAGAAGCTGGGCCGACACCTTGTTTCACTTCAGACGTTTTAGAAGGCGACATTCCTTTCTTGGCAAGAGGAGATGGACTGCTGCTGTCGGTCAACACTTCACTGCTGTCGGATGATCCCTTTGGCCCTTGCTTACTCTCAAAAGGTGACTTCGACGCGGGAGCGGTGAAACTTGTCTTTGCCTGACTAAACGATGACAACCCCTTCTTGGCAAACAGAGAAGCTGGGCCGACACCTTGCTCCATTTCAGACTTTGTAGATGAAGAAGCTTCTTTCTTGGCAAGAGGAGATGGACTATCGCTGTCTGTCAACACTTCACTGTTTTCAGTAGACGATTCCTTTGGCCCAGCTTTAGCTGCGAATGGTGACTTCGCCGCGGGAGCGGTGAAACTTGTCTTTGCCTGACTGAACGATGGCGCCCCCTTTTTGGCAAACGGAGAATCTGGGCCGACACCTTCCTCCGTTTCAGACTTCGCAGATGGAGACACGCCTTTGACAAAAGGAGATGGACTATCGCTGTCTGTCAACACTTCATTGCTTTCAGTAGACGATTCCTTTGGCCCAGCTTTAGCTGCGAATGGTGACTTCGCCGCGGGAGCGGTGAAACTTGTCTTTGCCTGACTGAAAGATGTCACCCCCTTTTTGGCAAAAAAGGAATCTGGGCCGACGTCTTGTTTCGTTTCAGACTTCGCAGATGGAGACACGCCTTTGACAAAAGGAGATGGACCATCGCTGTCTTTCAACACTTCACTGCTATCAGTAGACGATCCCTTTTGTCCTTGCTTGCTCCCAAACGGTGACTTCGCCTCGGGAGCGGAAAAAATTGGCTCCGCCTGACTAAACGACGATACGCTTTTCTCGGCAAATGTCGAAGCTGATCCTGTGCCTTTCTTTGTGTCAGACTTTGAGAACGAAGACACTCCTTTCTTGGCGAAAAATGGAGATGAGTTCTCGCCATCCTTCAATTCTTCACTTCTCCCAGTCGACGATCCCATCTGTCGTTTTTTACTTGCAAATGGCGATTTCACCGAGGGAGCGGAAACACTTGTCTTTGCCTGACTGAACGACGACTTCGAACCTGTTCTCGGATTGCTGCCAAACTCTGGGAAAGACGGTGCTGTTGAGGCGGGACTTTTTGCTGTGTTTCCTTTGTTATCATCACTTGTTTCCGACTTTGGCTCAGAAAGCGATGTGGACTTGACAATTTCTGGGAAGTTTGTAGCACCCTGGTCCTCAATCGGACTAGCATTTCGTTTGAAGCCACTTGTTGACCCTTTTGGCTTCGCAAACGGCGAAGAATCGCCTGCCTTCGATTCTCTAAATGCTGAAGAACCTTTCTTGGCAAATGGAGATTTCGGGAAGGAATTGGTTGCTTCAGCTCCAAATTTTGGAAGTGGCGATTTTCTGAGAGAGGACGGCTTGTCACTTTGCCCTTCCTTGCTCTCCTCGTCTCCATTCTTTGAGCTCCACAAAGCTGTTTTGGGCCTCCCGGTCAACTTGGAAGGGAAATATCCAACTGACATTTGTCCATAAGCGGGTGCTGGCGGCCAGGTGGAATATGACTTTTTAACTCCATAGTTTGTTGCAAAACTCTCATAATTGGGATCAGCAACGTCTTCCGTCAACATACTTGTCCTTTTCTCCATGTCTCTAAGGTGAATGTCATCCACAAGTTCTGGCTGCTTTGATAGCGACTCGTCCAAAAAGTCTTTGCCCGCAAACTCTGTATCTTCCATATCCATTCTAGGCGTTGTACTGGGAGATGCTGCTGGTTCCTCATTCTCTTCTTCGTCATCCACGACCGTCAAATCATTCAGACGAGCATCCGCAGTTGTTTCATTATTGGCCACCATGTCTTTGTTGTCTGGATCCTCCAACTCCTGAGCTTCTGCACCCTGCAAAGGTGGAGGATCCAGACTTGATGCAAGGGATTTTTTTGCTGCATCGTCAAATATTCTTACAGCCTTGTCCTCCACGAACGCTTCTTTCTCAAAGGCATCCAATTCATCAAAACCTACTATTTTCTTCACTTTTTCAAGCGTGGAGAGTGGTGTGGAAGAGACAACACCCCCTGATTTCAAAATTTCCGCTGTCGCTGTTTCTAAGGCATGAACTGCTGCTTGAAGGCCTGAAATCCCAAACAATCCCATGTCGTAACCCATATCCGCAATATCATCCAGCGTCCACAATTTTTGGTCCTTCTCACCGGTTTGTACTTGTGCCAAGATCGTGGGACAATCAATTATATTTCGAAGACTTCTATATTCGTCTTCACTCTGGAGATTTTCGGCGTACACAATGTTGGCCCCCAAACATTCAAAGATTAAGCATCTTTCTCTCGCCTCTTCTAGTCCCAGCTGCATTCTACAGTCGGTTCGTGCAACCACTAGAATTTTGTTGCCATCTTTTTCATAGGCTTCGGTTTGTGCTTGTACGGCCAGTTGCATCCGCTGCTTGGCTTCGGACCGATCTAATACCGTCACAGAAGATCCCGCAACATAGGTGCACTTTTTCGGAAAACATTGATCTTCAATGGTAACAGCGGCCGCTCCAAGGCGTGCTAAATCTCGCACTGTCCGCCGCATATTAGGAGCTCCTCCAAATCCGGTGTCCCCGTCGACAATCACTGGCATCGTCGTTTGAGGAACAATTGCCTGCACAGTATCTTTGAGTTCCGGGAGCGTCAGAATCCCAGCATCAGGTTGGCCCAATCGAGACGCAGATACTCCAAAGCCACTGATGAAGAGTGCAGCATTGTCGTCGTGTATTTGTTGATCCAAGATCTTGGCGGAAAGAGCGTCATGGACGCCAAATACACCCAAAGCTTGTTTGTCCGCGGCAGCCTGGCTCAGAAGATTCAGAAGATGGTCGGCAGGGCACTGACTGTGGAGCGCATGGATTCTCTCAACTACAACTAGGAGTGTCAGAGCTAAAAAGCGTGGCATCTTCTTGCCAGTATTCTTGGAAGCTGCCATTGTTATCCAACGACAAGTGTAGCTTTGAATAGACAGATTCTTTTCATTTTTGACATCATCGTCCCCATCTTTTGATTACGTCACAAGTTTCACTTGAATATGTCATTCGTTTGGGGATATTGGGCTCTGACGTACGTATCAGTTGATCTCTTTTTGTCGTTTCTACGTCCCCTGTACTATATTTTCTACGTCACAATTCGCCTCCTATTTTGATTGCGCGAAACAACCAAACGAAACTATACAAGTCCGTGGCTTGCGAGCCAGCCTTGTCGCGCCAGCCGGGAGTTCATTGGCGGCTATTTTTGGCGAGCCGAACCTTGCACGTGCGCTGGTCCTCACCTATGTCGTGAGAATTGGAGTGTTTCGAAAGCAGTGAAGTCTCGATTTTGTCAACAGTGTATTAGTTTGCGAGTCCATTGAATTCCCAACTGAGATAATGAAAACCCAAGTTCGGGTGAGTGTACACAAACCCAGCACAGATACGAAGCTGGGGATCGGCTTTTGCAGAGAAGAAAATGAACCATTGAAAATCTCTGGAATTGCAGAAGGTGGGATTGTCTTCCAACAGACTCAGCTGAGGCCAGGCCTAGAAGTATTGGAGATCAATGGAGTCGATGTTACAGAAATGGATCCGATCGAAGCAGCTTCACTTCTTCGAGAAGCCCCGATAGGTCAGGTTGCCTTTGTCGTAGAAGGTGAAGAACTGGAAAGAGTGCGAGATGCGGTTTCCTATCAGACAGGTTTAACCTTCCGAGAAGTTCAAGGCGTCCCTGGCATCATGATTGCCGCAATTGAAAACGAATCCATGTTTTCCTATAATGAACTGCAAGTTGGATCTTTATTACAATCCATCAATGTGACTGTGAAACCGGTTTCTGTCGAAGGAGCAGCAACCGCGCTGGAACTTGCTGGTCCTGGCAAGGTTCGAGTAGTTGCCGAACGCATCGTCCATAAGAATCTAGGCATCTGGGCTGATCGGTCGACGCCACGAGAGGAGAAAAAGGAATTGGATCTCGCCAATGAGGATATCACAACTCTCCCTAAGGATAAGAGACCACCCATTGGTCGATACCCTGATGGAAGTCTGATACTGGAAGGAGATGAAGACAAGAAGTCGGAAACAGCCATCAAGCGGAAGGGAGACATGGATATGGGACTGTCCTTTACTCAACGAGGCAAAGATGTCATAATTTCCAGAGTTAGAAAAGGTACTCCTTTTTCGGCATGCGCCTTGGAAGCTGGAATGAAACTCCTTTCCATTGAATTTGGCACAACACCCAAGACGGCAGAGGAGGCTGCTTTGACTTTAGACGGACTCACTGCTGTGGATGGGGTAGAACTGGCACTCGATGCGGAAGCTTTTGTCGGTGATATCACCAAAGGCATCTTTACCTTTTCGACGGGAATTACTCTGACAGACACCGAGGACGGGGTCGTCATAAGCGATATCCGAAAGGGTTCGCTATTTGCTGCTACAGACCTCAAGGTGGGAATGAAAGTCTTGGCAGTCAATGGCCGGCCATGCCCATTTTCAGCCTACCAAGTCGTTGATGAAATCAAAAGCGCCAAGAGTGATGTTAAAGTCGTTGCGCAGTTTCCGTTGTCCTACATGAAAATGTACAAGAAAGTTAAGGAAGCACAAGAACATGCAGCAAAGTACAAGGATGGCTTCTTTCTTTGCGGGGATAATCCGATGCTGGGGTAGCCAAATTATGATCCTCTGAATGCATTTTTTTTGGGTTCTGTGGGTTGTACGTGAACTCACAAATCGAACGTTGTTACTATTACATTCATGCGACTTTGTAGGTGAAACTATAGCTGCTTCTGTTTCACATAATCTCAAAATCGGTGGGGACTGCAACTTGCATCCTGCGATTAGAGTAGACCTCTTCCACGCACCATTACAATGATACAAAAAGTTTACAGTTTTAATCTGGGTCTAATCCAAAGAAGCTCTTATCGACAGGCATATTGTACCAGTTCGTGGGCGTCCCTCCAGTCAGTGGCTCGATATACCTTGCGTCTTCCTGACTAGCTTCGTCACCTGATACAGCACCTTCGTCAGTATTGGTGGGCCATATCAGAGCGGAGTCTGCTGCTTCCGGGTCGTCTGGAAGTGCATCCTGGGGATTTGAAGATTCTTTGTAATTTGGGTCTATGGTCAAATCTGCTTTCATTTTCCCAGGATTTTCCGCAGGAGGCAAGCTTGCAGAAGATTCTATAGGTCTTTGAGCTCTTCTATCGTTCTCTATTGTTTCAAAGGTGGTTCGAGCTGGTGCCCACCATTCCCCATTGTTTGATGAATAGCTGGTCATCAGATCCACAGTAGTTTCATCCGGCTGGGATGGCGATCTCGTACTAGGCTCGGACTCGACGGTCTTTCCAGAATTGGCCTCTGCAGTTCTGGCATCGCTTACCCCGTCTCCAGCGACCGAGGATGAGCTCCAGGGGGAACCTTTAGATGTACTCTGAACGCTGTCCAAAGTTTGATATGATGTCCGTGATGGCGCCCACCATTCCCCATTGCTTGATGAGTATGTATTCATAATGTCAACAGTAGAACTGTCGACGGCTCCATGGGGGTCCCAGGAAGGAGATTTCGAGTTCCGTTGTTCTTCCTGGACAACTTTTTCTTGTGGATCAGTGGGTTTCGTTTCGGCAATTGGAGTCTTTGAATGGATCGGAGCAGCAAGGGGTTCAGGAAGCCCAGTTTCTTCTATTCCCCAATCCAGCTCTACAGGAGCATTGTACCAACCCGGAGACCCAGAATCTGCGGGTGACGACAAATCATCACTCCCCTTGCGTGTTGATGCTGATGCTACATCCTCAATGGCAGTATCTGATTCTGATGGCTTACTGTCCATTGGCGTAGCGGAAAGATCACCCACTAGACCACCCGACTCACCACTGGCACCTTGGGAACCGAATGAGGGGAAGCTCGAGGATCCAGAGGGTTCAACAGGCGGTTTACCAGAATTGGATTGGCCAGAAAAGCCGGGGGACGTCTTCTGTGGAGACTCTGTTCCCCCAATCTGAGGGTCAACAAGCTCTTGAAATGAGCTGGTACTACTTGTTGAGTCAGAAAGCTTCTCCCCTGTGTCGCGAGCGGCGCCTTTAAAGCTCGAGGACATACCAAGACTACTCGACATAGGTGTACTGGAGGATGGCATACCAGTCTTCCCAAATGAAGGACTAGCCTTCGGTGGGCTGAAAGATGACGCGCCAGTCTTTCCAAACGGAGAAACTGGTCCAGTACCTTGAACGCTACCATCTGAAGCGTCAGCTGTCTGCATATCTGGATCGCCAGCAGCGCCCTTTGCACCAAACGAAGGAAAACTCGAGGATGTTCCGACTGCACCAGACTTTGGTGCGCTGAAAGACAAGGTGCCAGTTTTTCCGAAGGAACCACCAGATCCGCCGGACTTCGATGCGCTGAAGGAGGACATGCCGTTCTTCCCAAATGGACTACCTTGATTTCTGCCCATCTTCGAAGCTGAAGGAGGTCCATCTGCAGCGTTTGCTGGTTGCTTTTCGGCATCGCCACGAGCGCCCTTTGCACCAAAGGAGGGAGAGTTCGAGGATGTGACGGGTCCACCAGGCTTTGTTGCGCTGAAAGATGACGAGCCGGTCGTTCCAAACGGAGAAGCAGATCCACCAGACTTCGATGCGCTGATTGAAGACAAGCCGTTCTTCCCAAATGGACTACTACCTTGATTGCCTCCCAGCTTCGAAGACGAAGGGACACCACTTACATCATCCTCAGAGGGCTGCTCTTCTGTCTCGCCACCAGTACCCGGTGTCCCAAAGGAGGGAAAGCTCGACGATGTGTCGGATCCACCAGTCTTTGGTGGGCTAAAAGATGACGAGCCGTTCTTTCCAAACGGAGAACCAGATCCACCAGACTTCGGTGTGCTGAAGGATGGCGCGCCAGTTTCTCCGAACGCAGTACCAGACCCACCAGACTTGGATGGCCTGAACGATGACGAGCCTGTCTTTCCAAGTTGAGAAGAACGTTCGCTACCAAGATTGGCGAAAGAAGGGCCACCACTTGGAGCATCAGAGGGCTGCTCTTCTGCATCGCAACCAGCGCCCTTCGTTCCAAACGAAGGAAAACTGGAAGATGTGCCGTGTCCACCAGACTTTGGTGCACTGAAAGATGACGAGCCGTTCTTTCCAAACGGAGAACGAGATCCACCAGACTTCGGTGTGGGGAAAGACGGAGTGCCATTTTTTCCAAAGGCAGCACCAGATCCACCCGACTTCGATGGCCTGAAAGATGACGAGCCTGTCTTTCCGACTTGAGAAGAACCTGGTTCGCTACCTTCATCGCCACCACGCTCTGGGAAAGAAGTGGCATCACTTACATCATCAGCAAGCTGCTCTTCTGCATCGCCACCATCGCCCTTTGCACGAAACGAAGGAAAACTTGACGATGTGCTGGGTCCCCCAGACTTTGGAGCGCTGAAAGAGGATGAGCCAGTCGTCCCAAACGGAGAAACAGATCCACCAAACTTTGGTGCGCTGAAAGATGGCGTGCCAGTTTTTCCGAGCGCAGCACCAGATCCACCAGACTTCGATGCGCTGAAGGAAGGTATGCCGTCCTTTCCAAATGGATTACCTTGGTTCCTGCCCTTCGAAGATAACGTGGGGCCACCTGCAGCTTCAGCTGGCTGCTCTTCTGCGTCGCCACGAGCGCCTTTTGCGCCAAACGTGCCCGATTCGCCACGCTTTCCAGACTTTGGTACTTGGAAAGATGACGAGCCAGTCTTTCCAAATGGTGAAACATACCCAGATTTCGGTGCGTTAAAAGTCGGCGTGCCAGTTTTTCCAAGCGAAGCACCAGATCCACCAGACTCTGATGCTCTGAAGGACGGCACGGGGTTCTTTCCAAATGGACTATCTTGATTGCCGCCTAGCTTCGAAGATGAAGTGGTGCCACCTGAAGCGTCAGCTGGCTGCTCTTCTGAATCGCCACCAGCTCCCTTTGTTCCGAACGAAGGAAAGCTTGAGGATGTGCCGGGTCCAGTAGACTTCGATGCGCTGAATGATGACGAGCCGGTCTTTCCAAACGGTGAAACAGTTCCACCAGACTGTGGGGCGCTGAACGATGGCGTGCCAGTTGTTCCAAGCGAAGCACCAGATCCACCAGACTTCGATGCGCTGAAGGAAGACACACCATTCTTTCCAAATGGACTACCTTGGCTCCTGCCTAGCTTTGAAGATGACATGGGACCTGGAGCGACACCTGGCTGCTCTTCTGCATCGCCACGAGCCCCCTTTGCACCAAAAGAAGGAAAACTTGAGGATGTGACGGGTCCAGCCGACTTCGATGCGTTGAATGATGACGAGTTAATGTTTCCAAACGGAGAAACAGATCCACCAGACTTTGGTGCGCTGAAGGATGGCGTGCCAGTCTTTCCAAGCGAAGCACCAGATCCACCGGACTTCGATGCGCTGAAGGAAGACATGCCCTTCTTTCCAAATGGACTACCTTGATTCCTGTCAAGCTTCGAAGATGAAGTGGGACCACCTGGAGCGTCAGCTGGCTGCTCTTCTGCATCACCACCAGCTCCCTTTGCACCAGATGAAGGAAAACTTGAGGATGTACTGAGTCCAGTAGACTTCGATGCGGAGTCAATGGACTCGTCCACCGTATCGCCACTGGCACCCCTTGTGCCAAACGAAGGAATGCTCGAAGCAGTATCACGTCTACTAGTCTTTTCTGGGCTGACACCGGTAGACTCTTCTCCATCTACACCTCCTGGAGCCATAACTGATCTGGTAGAGCCACCAGTGGAGCCAATACCCTTGGGTCGTGAAATGGGCGTGTTTGGGTTGGATTCGAGGTTCGTGGATACAACGGTAGACTTTTTCTCAGGCTTTTGCTGGACCTCTTCCTTCCTTTGATATATTCCAGCATAATCAGAACCAACGAGTAAGTATAGTTCTTGACTGTTGGCCTTGCCAATCAGCAAAACACTTACTTCGTACTCACAGGTTGTTACTCAAAGTATCATTCTTGGTGGATGCTATTCCTGATCCCGTTGAGATGTCACCTGAACGCATGTTGTCTTGGCTAGCAAGCGAAGGCGAAGCCTGGCTCGCGGCCTTCATAGCTTGAGCTGCCCTCTCTTTCGCCTCAACAACTCTGCGATCGATCTTCGACCTTGCAGAATCACTAGTTGAGTTCTTCGAAATGTTGTCAATCGATTTTTCTCCATCTGTTGATGATGGCAAGGGACCGACAGAGCCTGTCTCTGATTGACTAGAAGATGAAGCATTAGTCTTTGGTCGACCAAACGATGCCACACCAGCACCTTTCGCCGCAGGGAGGCTAGAAGAACCAGTCTTCGGTCGACCAAACGATGCCACACCAGCACCTTTCGCCGCAGGGGGGCTAGAAGAAC